>JAMZAV010003691.1:0-134351 GCA_024449915.1 Sweltsa coloradensis | reverse complement strand
TCGGGGGAAATCAGACGACAGCTATTTTTTCATTCTCTATCGCTTACTCTGCTTTAGACAGAGAGATCAAGCCATTGGCTCTTTTTGATATGAGCAAAGCTTTTGATACAATCGATCATGGATTCTCCTCAAACACTACATTCCTTAGGCATTATCGGCCCTGCACACAGTTGGATAACGTCATTTCTCACTAACCGAAAACAAACGGTGAAAATAATGTCATCGAAATCACACATTCCTTCAATATCTGACCCACTCCCAATAACTAGTGGTGTCCCCCAAGGGTCTACGCTTGGCCCTCTATTTTTTATAATATATATTAACAGTCTTCCCAAACTTCTTAATATGGAAAATTTCCAGGACATTGTAAAATCTTTTGTCACCTTATATGCTGATGACATCAACTCCCTCCTCATAGCCTCCCATAATGTAATTCAATGTTGCTAACATCAGCTGCAAATTCTCAAGTATCACAAATATCATCATACTGTAAGTCTAGTAGACTGGCTATCCAAACGATAAAAACAATTTTTCTTAAATTTTCATACAAATGCATCGCAATATCCCTTAAGCCCCCTTATTCGTCTGGATGGTAAGAGTATAGCAAGGCAACCTACTGCAAAAATTCTAGGGCTTACTGTGAGTGAGTCCCTTGACTGGCTTCCACATATCCAGACATTGGCACCGCGTCTGCTAAGTGGTTGTTTCATGCTTCGAAGGCTAAAACTTCTTGTGAGCCCTTCTACGTTACTCATGGTATATCATTCATACATTCAGTCAATTATCTCATATGCAGTTCTATTTTGGGGCATCTCAAGTCATGCTAAACGAATATTCATAATACAAAAAAGGGCGGTGAGAATAATCGCCGGTATATCAAGGCGACATTCATGTAAGACACATTTCACTAATCTTCATATATTGACTCTTACATCCGAATTAATTTTGTCAGCTTCCACATTTGCACACTCTCATCCTGAACTGTTTTTTAACAAATGCAATAAACCACTCTCATAAAACGCGTACTAACTCTAACATATTCATTCCTACTTTAAACCATTCACTATTTAAAACAGTCCAAGCTACCTCTGTAGTAAATTTACAATAAATTTCCACAATCCATCAAAACGATACTCCAACATCATTTAGAATTAAAATTAAATCTTTTCTCATTCATAACCCTTTTTATTCCTTAGAGGAATTCCTTATTGCAAAATTAAATTAACTAACACATTTTGTGTCCCATCTTCCTTCTTGTCCATCACATAACGTATGTATGTTTATCTTATCTATTCTTATTAATTGTTCTCTTAAATATTTTATTGTATTACTATTTATATTCTAATTCTAATGACTATGCTAGTTAATCACTCCCTCTCTCTCAGGATATGGTATATTCTTACTATGTAAGAATCTGTGAATAAAGAATGAAAAAATGAGATGTTTTGACTTCTAAAACCGACCGTCTGGTCATCTTATAGGAACCCACTCTGCTTGTTACAATAATTATTTAAATTGAACATTCAAAATGCGAATCGTATTCAACGTATTAGCGTAAAACATTAACAAATTTCCAAGATAAAACAAAATCACCTAAGTTTTATTTCCCATTTAACACCCCTCAAAATAATATGTGGGTGTAAAAATATAAAAAAATTGGAACTAACGGGTATCGAACCCCATCCATCCGTGCGGTGGGCTAAATGGTTACCACTGGGTCATGCAGGCCACGTCAACCCCCATCCCGCTAACTGCTACAAAACAAATGCCATTGATATTATTAAAATCACATTTTTATTTATTGTAGGCTTAAATCGCAATGGATCAAGCTGATTTTGTTAACAGTTCTCAGTAAACTCGTACCGGGTGTCTGTTTAAAATTTCAGCGCAATCTGTTCAGCGGTTCGGCTGATTTTCGACGTACAGACAGACAGAATCACAGAATGAGAGCCGTTTGAGTTGAATGGAGACACTCAGTCGCTCCGCTCCCTCGTTTAAAGTCGGTATATCAACTTGGAAAAACTTTTAATATGTTAAAGGTGTTGATGTTTTTAGAACGTTGGTTGAAAGGGAAAAAATCCCCAAAAATTCTGCTGCGCTCGGCAGCGATTTTAGTGGTTTTCCGGCCGAACGTGGAATGACGTCATTGTACGCCCGGCTCGCTGGCTGACTTGAGCTTCGTATGCGCGCTCGGTCCCCCGCCCCGCATAAAGAGATAACATTGCAGTATAGTTTCATCATTCAATAGTGCGGTGAAAGAATGTGCATCAGCTGAAGTAATAGTGTAATATCGATGCTATATTATAATGGTGTATGTAAGTCTAAATATAAAATGGTGATCAGTGCAGGTGAATATAAAAATAATAATAGAAAATAAATTACACAAAGAGCTATCATTTCATGGGTTTCCAACTGTGATAAGCTATCATAAGCATACCAGCAACTATTGTCCATACTTGTCTTTATTTTTCATAAAAATATTTATTTTATATTTTTCCGTGCACATTTCGTCCTAATATTGTGAGCAAATGCATATGCAATAACCATCATATGTAGAATCATTCAAAATCAATGATAATAAACAGTCATTCTTTATACAAGAGCGTTGTGCGCGAGTTTCACCAAACTTAAACCAAACCATCTAGCAGACAATCACATTAGAAATAGAACCTTCCTAACACGACTGTACATGACACAAGCATGCACTCACATTTATCTGAGCGGTCGTAAACACCCAGCGCGCAATCTGTGTTGTATACGTGATAAGTTATGCGATACTTGAGGATACTTCTTTCCACGCACTTACCACGCACTCGTATTCAACAAATACATATCATTTCTATAAAGAAAACACAGATGACGATAGGGTGAGATGCCAACCCCCCCCCCCCCCCAAACACGCACAAACACACATATCACACATTCACGACATGAATATTATATTGCTGCATGAACGTACTGCTAAAACGCATATATCAATAAATGTTTCATATTTGGTACCTTGATCATAATGTAATGTGAATTTGACATACAAAATAACATGTTTTACACAGGTGCCCTAGAATCTTACCACAAAGAAAAACTCAAGTATCTTCCAAAGCGAGTTCACTATCCATACGAAGGATAGAAGCACGTGGTATACTCGCTATACTTGATCATAATCATCATAACTGATAGTAATTCATCATCATCATCATATCATCATCTTCATCATTGGTGCTCTACAACGAAACGCACAGCTGCGAGAAATCGACTGATTGGGTCTTGAAAGCCGAGTACTTCGTACCGCGAGCCGGCCGCGGACCGCTACACGCTCGGGTCGACTCGATGAGTGGCCGTACAGTGACGTCATTTTTAGGCCACTAGTTTTCGTACAGTGATATTTTAAACTCTATTTACTTAGCAACCAGATGTCCGATCAAGCTGCATCTAAGATCTATTTCCGTGAAATTGAATGGTTCAAGATATGCTAT
The DNA here is from genome assembly GCA_024449915.1 of Sweltsa coloradensis. Lineage (NCBI taxonomy): Eukaryota > Metazoa > Arthropoda > Insecta > Plecoptera > Chloroperlidae > Sweltsa > Sweltsa coloradensis. The sequence continues at coordinate 130,878 of JAMZAV010003691.1, read as the reverse complement.
GAGTGCTACCAAGATGAGATAATTCCTTTAATTATGTATAAAAAGCAATTCTTTAGTCTACTAGATATTTTACATTCAATTGTAAATTGGTAATACTATAGAAATTAAATCGACTTTCAAATGTATTAAATTTTAACAAATTATTTTGCAATGTAACTTGAAAAGAATGATATCCCACACATAACAAATACACTTGTATAAATACAGCCAACTATACATAATCAAAGCAATGAGATCTAAAGAATGCCAAGCTTGTGTACCCTTCTACATTTTTGCAATCTTAATACATAATTCACTTGTGCCTAGTGGTGACACATCCTTTCAAAGTCTTGTCGAAATAAATTTCCATGAACTTTTTACATTTTAAACAATAGTTTTGCAAATAACATTTATCACGCTCTTTGCAGGTAGGCAGTCACAGGGCAAAGTGATTTATGTATAAGATTGGAAAATGTAGGAGGTTATAAGCCTGTCATGTTCTTTTAGATCTCACTGGTCATTGCTTTGATTGGTGTAAGGTTGTCTAATCTTTTTTACAAGTGTTTGTTATATGTTTTGTAGTTACTACTGGCTTCTAATTGCATACTACTGGTTTTAATTCGTCCAGTTTTAATTTTCCAGCGATTTCCTGACCAACGGACGGGCTAAAATTATTCCTTGGCACATTAATTAAGGAAAGTAGGCTGTAGTGTCCTTTGAAAAAGAAAAAGTTGAAAAAGTTAGACTAGAGGCATAGAATAAGGTTATTTAGATGAGCCGTGAACGAAGACTTCAATTTTGCACTGACGCACAATCAAAGAATTAGCTCGGATGTTTGTTATGTTTTTGTTTTGTTTGTTTTGTTTTTTTGTGATTGTTTGTCTGTTTGTTCGTCTCTCTAACCGGGCAAACGTCGTATGCGACATCTGATGAAATTTGTAGGGGACCTTTGAAATCTCTGAACTTAAATTTGGCTACATTTGGGTACATCGAAGAAATATTTTCTCATGATATCGTACTTTTACGATTTTTCCTGATTTTTCCCCCCGATTTTTCGTGATGTTTGGGTTGATTCTGACCAAACGGGTGGGGCTACAACGTTCCATTTTTTTACATGGACGTTAAGGTTATGGTGTGTAGTACCTTTTGAAAGAAAAATTCGAAAATGTTGGCCAGAATCTATAGAAGAAAAGTTAAATATAAGTTTTTTGAGTACAAAATAATAATTATAATAATAATGTATTAATAAGTAACTATAGAGACATGACACCAATCACCTACAAATGCGTACAAAAAGCAAGTCTTCGGGCCCTCCAGATATTTGGACCATTCTTGGATTACCATAGCATTAAGACTACTTTATAAAATTATCCTAATTTAACAAATGATTTGCAATGGAACTTGAAAGTAAAGAGATCCTCGCATACTATAAAAACAAAACAAAAGCTCATCCATCAACGCGACTAAAAAAAGCGTTCTGCGAAGCTGCTTGCAATACTTTGCCTCAATATGTATTTTGAATCAACAAGTAACTATAGGAAACTTGGCAATACATCACCTACCATGCGGTAACAAAAAGCAAGTCTTTGGTCCACGAGATGTGTCACATTCTATTGTTAGTTGAAATACATAGCCACAATTATTGATTTTTTTAGTAAAATTAACATTTATGGAGCTAAAGAACTAATTGTAAACCTCGTTGACCAACCGTGTTTTAATATACTGGAGTGCCGAAACATCAATTCAAATGGAGAATGGACAAACTGCGTTTTCCCATCTTCACGACAAGTTCACACTGCTGCTAGTTTTCTCCTTGTATCCCCAGCGACTCGGAATTCCAGAAATAATAATTATTATATTTTAAATATTTATTTATTTAAAGTCCTGTCATATTCAGTTAAAAAAATGATTTACAAAGGGGACAACTAAATAATCTAATACATAAAGCAGATTGTGCAGACACAATAATGACAATAGTTTAAGGATGTTTGAAACAGTAATTACAATATTTAATCAGGTTGTTTGAAAGTCTCGAGATTCAAGACTTTATGCTTATTATGAACGAATTTGTTTACATTAAGAAATCGTGGGGATTCGTGATTGATTTATTTTTTTGGGGTGGTACATCTGAAGTAAGGGTATTGTTTTAATACTCACCATGGTTGAGGGGCCACTCTCCCTATTGTATTATATTGCGTGGATAAATAAGATCCATTGTTATACAAACATTAAACTTACATTCACCTATGCATACATTTATAGCTACAAAGGGTTCAATCGTTAAAACTAATTCTTCCTGTACTGCTCCTTTGCATTTTGATTATGGGGTGTTATTTTTCGGTTTTTTGTTGTTTTATTGCACAGTTCAAGTATAATAATAGCAATACAAACACATATGCTATGATTGTATCCGTGATCCGTACATCACTCATTACACTACCGCATAAACGCAACATAAAACATGATCGCATTCAAGATTCTGTTGAATACATTTATTTAGATGTTCTTTTTTAGTATCACAGGTTAAAAGTTTTTTGGGGTCAAATTCACACGCATTTACATTAAAATTATTTTGGTTTTATTTTTATTTTTTAGTCATTAATGTCTAGAAGAGTTGTATACAATTTTACGATGCCACAGATTGCATGCAGCTTTCCACACTTAGTTATTGTATTTCTAAAATTGACATTTTATTTTACACCACTCATATCCCAGAAATAATAATGTTGACCGATCGTTTAAAACAGTAGTATTTTGTTATTATTAACCGCTCTCTCCGGTCGCTTTGTTCGCACACAATATATATTAATACTATAATTATGCTAGGTTTCATCAATATATTTTCAACTTTGAATTTTGGTTTTAAATACACTAGTGGGTTTTCACAACATAAACTCATGAAGGGTTTACTGGGTCCTATATTTGAGTCACAAAAAGCCCATTTTCCATTACATAGCTTAATAAATGCAACTTTACATGCCCACTTTGGTAATAAACCACAAGTAGTAGAAATAGATTAACATGAAAATGAAGCGTCCCCATAAAATATTTAAACGTCCTAGAAAATGTATTTATGTCCATAATAGCACGTATTGACTATTGAACATTTTAAATAGTCTAACATCCCAAACAATCCCATAACATTTCAATGTGGAAACCCTGTGGTTATACCAACCCAATATATTAATCACTACAAGATATATCTAAAATATAAAAAAAATTGTGACATCGGAAAGAAAATTAATAGTGGTAATAAAATGAAGGGTTTCACGATTAAGCACTAAATATTTTTTATTGTTGTATATTATTTTATTCTTAGAAATATTGAATGTTCACAATTATATTATAGAGATAGACTATTATCTAGTTTTGGCTGGCTTCGCTGATAAACCTTGGAACTAAGAAACTTAGATAATTGTTTTAATTTGATGATTATATCTACAAATACGATTTTTAGACAATTGCAAAACATCATCTTTGGCCCATTTACGACCAAATTTGTTATTTATTTTAACGTGTAAAACTATGTGATCACCACAGTGTGGTACATCCCACAAAATTATGATGAGTGGAAATCAAAAGTCATGTATTCAAGTACCAGAACCTCTCTATAGGCATTCCGACCCCGGGTGGTATACTTAATTGACAGGTCTATTTTCGACTCGATTTTTTTTTTGCGGAAAATATTTAAGATTATTTTGATCACCCCTGGTAAGTACATCCACCAAGTCATGGTAGTCAGATATCGTATTATTACAGTACCCTATAACTACTTCAGCCCCAAGATAGGGGTTGGGTGGGGTTGAAGAGGTTATAGTTGGGACTCTATGTTTCTATGACTTGAAATACTATGGAAGCAAGTTTCTTCAATGAGCATCACATTCTTGTCAGTCCGTTCGTCCATCTGTGTAAAATTTGTGTCACGTCCTCACGATAGAAACGGACATGACATCCGTATGGCATGTCTTTTGTTTGTGTTGGCTTAGGCCTACTATTTTTTACAGATCCAGTTTGAGTTCGAGTACCTAGTATCCGCTAACACTATTTAATACTCGTCTCATTGCTATTCAGTTTATATAAAACTGATTTGACAAGGACAACATGCACTTTATGTATATGCCCTGACTCAGTTATCTAATGGTCTAAGAAGGTTTGTTGTTTTGATGCTTAAAGTAGGTTTATTGAAAGCTTATTCAGCCATCATTGCATGTGACAAGCATTAAAAAATATGCACTAAAGTGCGATTTCATTACAAATATTTCTTTCAAATAAACACGTTTTTTTGTCGATCTGCTTGGCAGAAATTAAGCGGAAATATTCATTCTCTTTTTTAGCTATGGAATAGGGAAAATAGTGCATAATGAAATCGTCGTTCGGTCGGCTATACTAACCATCCAAGATCTGCCAAATATATAATTCAGAGTAATAGTGAAAGATTATAATAATTTAATGTGAGTTAGTGAACAATGATAATCCACTTGTAGCCGTAACTGCGAGAGTGTGCTTTGTTCATGTTCCGGTTCGTGTTTTTTCGTGTTACCCTTGTGCTGATCATATGGCGAACCAAAATTAGTGAAGTTTTTCATCGCATCTTCGAATTCACTACTAAAAGTTTGGTTTGGGTCTCACGTTATTTTACCAAAATATTATAAGGGTTTATCTATTCCTTTCCATTCAATTTTTTCTTGTATAGCATGCCAGCACTGTCCATAGATTTTGCCGTTGGACTCGGCAGACTGGCTAAATCTCATGATGTTACAGAACTTTTTTGATTGACCCTGGCGTGTAGGACGGTGGGAGTAGGGGATGTCGAGGGCAAGCTGGGCCCCGGGAGGGCATTCCTGTGCCAGGGCGCCTTCCCATCAATGAATGCTGTACAAGTGACAAACATGTTAAATTTTCATATCCCTCTTTATACCCGGACTCCGACCAACAGGTCTTTTAACGATGAAAAGTAACTTATTCATTGAACTTTTTTGTATTTTGTTATGGGAGTTTCGCTATAACTATTCTGGGTTTTTCCGTACACATGCTTATTTCAAGGTATATTTGTTGTTATACATGGCCGTATTCGGAGTTTTTGTGGAGATGGAACCAAATTACATAAATTCACTGGCTTGCACCCATTTAAAGTATGGCAACTAAATCATTAAATTTTTGTCACTTTATTGTCATTGACATACGAATAAAACTGAAGTAATGAAGTGGGCTATTTTAATACGCGCCCAAGTATGAAAGAGATAAAAACATTTCCGTCTACAAAGCTCCAGGATGAAGAAGCAGTTTAAATTGGGGGGGGTTGTGGGTGGGTATTCTTTCAATGGTTAAATTTTTTAGGTTTTTTAAGAGGGAATGGACACATTTTGGCAGTAAGCCAAATCGAAGTATATGAAACTTCGCAAAGTTTGCAATAATGCATACATGGACAGCCTACAGGGTCCCTTTGATTAATAATAACGAATTAAAACAAAAATGCAAACAAGCAATCACATGACAAAAACCATTTTTGTTTTATCCATGGTACTGACGTCAATTAACCAGTCGTTAAAGTCATGTACCGTTTTTAGAGCAACTAACGCTTTATTTATCTAACCCTAAGTATGAATGACAGCTTAAACAATTTTCACAGCATTTTAAAACTGAGTTGTATATACACTCATTTGAAGATATTTTTATTTAATAAATGATTGATTAACATGAAATGAAGCCATGTTAATGTGTTTCTTAGTTATATGATGCATTGCGGCTTGCACTTGCAACATTTGAATTTTAAATTATTCAGGAATTTTAGACAGCAACGGATGAAGATATATATCGAACGCGTCTACGGTGTACTTAATAATAATATGAAATGAATGGCATTCAGCATTTTAAAGGTTTACTCTTCTAATATATACGTTTAATTTAAATAAACCAGATTTCATTAACTATATGGTGTACTTTTCCCGCTTACTCATAAGGTATCACCTTATCACTATCTATATTTCAAACTGTTTTAGACGTTGAACAATCATGTGTGTTTGAAGACAATATCAATTATAAAATTAAAAATTTTGAAACCATCACCAACAACGGTGCTACATGGGTTGGCTTGGTGTGCTTTACAATTTAATGTCCCCCACTCGAAAAATCATTCTGTGACTGAGTGGGTAGACTCATCACATAGAATTTATTTATTTTAAAAATATATATATACTTGTTTTTGAAGGTTTTGACGGGGGGGGGGGGTGGCTGGAAATCTGTTTTTCACTTTTCGGTTTCCATCCAGTATATTTTCTTTGGCCGACTTTTCGACGTTGAGTGTTTCTTCCTCAGAATGTTACGCCGAGTCAAAGCCATCGAATAAACAAAAGAGCTCACAGTCTAATAAACACAATATAGCAAACGTTTATCGGTAACATGGGAACCTGCAATTTCAGGGATCCATGAAAAATCAATAGACTAACGTAAAACCTACAAACGCACTATCACGCCTCAGTTAATACCTGCAGATGATCTACCAAAGTAAATGAACAATCGACGGTCAGAGTGACAAGATCCTCTCTGACGAAAAACGTAAAGACGGACTGTAGTGACTTTCTGTTTCTTTGCACGACAAGCTTTGCAATGACTTTCTTTGGAATGGTATTAATTAGGAATTAAGCGAAGCGAAGAACGTTCAAATTTCACTGGCATCCCCTCCAAAAAATTAAACGAGACAGGGATGTTTTTGTTCGTTTGTTTTGTTTGTTTTTCTGTCTGTTTTGTTCGCACGTATTCCGGGCAACAGCAATATGCGATCTTCTTAAATAGGGGTACCTTCGAAATCTCCCTAAACTTAGACCTGCCACGTGTTTTGGGTTACATCGAGAAATCTTTCTCATGAATATCGTACTTTTACGAGTTATTTCGATTTTCGGAAAAAACGTACAGGGGTACTCGTTATAGACCCATCTCTTCTCTTCTGGTTGTGTACTGTCTGCCACTAATAGTTAATAATCACTCGATGTCCCGACACTAACTCTAAGTTTCTACTTTCCTAGTTTATGTAAGCTTTTCCTTTCTCCCTTGCTCAACATCATCCCTACCGCGCACTACGTCCTTGCTTTGCTAATGTCGCTACAATGCTGCGCCCTACATTACATTTAAGTTGCTACAAATTTTGTGTAAATAACATATTATGTGAACATTTTAATGCCGGTAGCAGGCCTCTTCTCTCTCTATTTTGTTATTATTATTATCCCTTTATTCTCTCTTTTCCCTCTTTGCAGGGACCACTTTCTTACAAAATAAACCCAATTGACAATATCTGCAATATTTCTACTTGCCTATGTCTGTAAGCGAGTAAGCTCGAATACAGTAGCAGTGCGCTTATAAAAAAAGAGATTTACAATACAAGGAGCACAACGAAATAAAACTAATCAAATAGATGCAGGCAAAACATGATCAGTGTAGTTTAACAAGTTTGGAATAGTAATATTTTTTTATTCATGTATTTATGTTATTTATTTATTTAACTATATCCTATTCACTTAAAACATTCACAAGGAGGCGAACGCAAGTAGAATTAAGCTTACTTTACGAAGTATTATTATGTAACTAGAACCCCATTTATTTTCACATTTTAATTCTTAGTAAGAAGTTATTAGCATGGATCAGTGTTCGCGCCAGAACCTCCGTGCGGCCGCCGCTCCATTAGTTCGCGAAGGTGAGGTTGCCCGAATACAGCTACGATACGGGATTCAATGTTCCTTGTTTTAGTAACTTAATCTTGCGATAAATACAGGAACTAAATACGACGATTCAATATTCATCCTCTTTGAGACTGTTGGATTAGCTCAGCAAAAACCATGCTTGACGCATAAAAAAAATGCAGGGTATGAAGTCTGGATCGACCTGTACCTTATATCGTTTGTCCTATCGGGTGTTATGGTTTTGCACAAATACCACGTAAGAATGTGAAAATTGGGCGGCATCAGAGCTCATTTCAACAATAATGCTTTCCTTTTTTCAGGAACATACCATAATATGCCTCCAGACAGGTAATTTGTAGTAATTTTCCAACATTGCACACGGCCACAAATATTTCGAATGCTAAATTCATCTTGATAGCACATGTTCTCATCCCTTGTTAAACAGCGTTCACATTTTTTTTTTTTTTTGTAAAATTGGATGTTGAAAAAGTGGTCCAACCGGTATGTGAAATGAGCTGATTTGCCGATCAGCGATTTTTACATGGACATTTTACTTTGATTAAATAGTTGGCCCGAGCTCTTCACAACAAAATTTTTATTCATAATAAAAAAAATGTTATGTCCATTCTAGACATCTGGTAGGATGGGTGTGCGTGTCACATATATTGTCCTACTGCAAATCCTACGTATATTTATTGATCATTTTCTAATATTGTATTGAATGAACTTGTTAGATGTCAGATCTATTTTTTGATGCATATATCTTTGAATATCCACAAGGAATAAGTGCGAGATTGTGTGACATACTCCTATATTAGTCATTACTTTTAATCCTCATGTAGACCCATTGAGGCATGCAAAAATGGTAAATTTACACAGACACAACATAGTACTGCTAAACTAGTCATCTTAAAATGTCGCGTTTCATTGGATCGAATCATCAAATATGTTCGTTTATTATTTATTTATTTTGTTTTATTTTTTATTTTCATTTATTTTGAGGTATATTTATTATTTTATTTGATCTTTATATTTTAATTATTCAATTATATTTTATTTATATTTTTATTATTATCTTTATATTCTTATTGTTTTATTATTATTTTTTTTTATTTTTTATTATTAATACTTTATTTTTTTGATTTTTTTTATTTTTTAAATTATATTATTTTTTTAATTTTTTTTTTTTTTATTAATGTGGTTTGCTGGGGAGATTGAGGGTGGGGTATAATATTTTTTTTACACACAATGTTATTTTAATGTGGTTCTCCTTTGTTTTTGTTTTTTGTAAATAGGCCCGAATGAGTCATATATTCATATTCTTTCTTGTACGGTAGTCGTTGCGTAAATATATTATACAGTTGTTTCTCTTCTTGATAAAACCAGACAATTGTTAGCCAGAATAGAATTAATGGCGTTTTCCATTGGCCACACTCGGTCGCACTAGTGCGCACTGTATTGCCACTTGTCCTTTTCCTTTGTTCAGTTTTGTAATGTTATTCAAGTGGAGGTTGAGCAAACGATGACATCTCTGCACTCGCCGAGTTCATGCCATGGAAAAACGTCATAAAATAAACAAAGCACAACAAATACACGGTTTATAATCTGCCAACGCACTCCCCCTCCGTATACTGGGTGGTGGCAGTTATTACTACCCGGAGAATATAGTTCGCAACGGTGTTTTGGTTTTTTGTGTTGTTTATGCTTGTTTAACCGATACGACCTAAATAGCGAATCCGATCGTGATAACATTTTTCAGTGAACCTTCTAATTCCAGCTAACTCCATCTTTTAAATGGAATCAAATTGTTTTCTCATTAAATTCACACTTTGACGAATTAAACCATGGTACTATAGCTAGTTCAAGCACAAATAAGATAATTTTGTGGCGAATGGGAGTATTTCCCGACTATCCAAATCGAGAAATATACCCTCGCTCATACCTGCGTAAGGTAATGACGATCAGGGCGCTGGGTCCCGAAGCGTATGGCTCTACGAGACTTGGGTTCTATGTAGTGGAGACTCGGGAATTTGAACACCGAGCGGAATGGATTTTTTTATTATGGATTGTAATTAAATAATAAACAATTCATGAATTGTTTCTAGTCGTAAATAAAAAAAAAAACATAAAAACATACTATTTTTGTTATTTAGGTGTAACAGCTCAGGCACAGAACTGTTTTCCAAGTGCAGCTCTGAAAGAAAACCACTAATAACGCCGTCCATTTATGAGCAACCGCTATCAGTTATTTAATAAAACTGCTAGTAGACCAAGATAGTCCATCAGTGCGCCCCTCTGGCTAGTATGCACGTCACATTAAGATGGAATAACTAATGAACATTTGTATTGACAAACACGGCTATTCCTTGGTAACATGAAGTTCGGTATATTATTATGTTTTGTTGTCTGGTCATAAAAAAAACTCCCCCACGTATTCTATTTCTTCTACTCTACTTTACTCTGTAACTCACTCGTCTTTATCACCCTCATTTAAGTTAGTATTATATTTTTAATTAGTTTAAAAGCAGGTTTAGCATCTATGTGTCATGGAGCTTTTAGCTCTTTCGACCTGCTTAATAATGGCTTAGTAATATTTGCATATAGATGTAGATCTACCTGTGTCCTGAACTCTAGCGTAGTCTGGGTATCTATCTGAATTATTTGTACCTAAGAAATGTTAAATAAATATATAATAATAATAATTCATCCTCAGATGAGGACTGGCAGTATGCTTATGTGTTTGATGGCTGTTAGCCATAAAGATATTTCGTTCTACCTAACAAAACTACTTGCTATGTTTTGTCTCCGTTGTTGTATTTTTTTATGTACTGGTTCTGTAAATACAGAATGTATTGCCACCTTTCCTAGAATATAGTGGCTCGCATGTATTGATATTATGTTGTGAGTTTACCACCAACAACGGGATGATTGTTATTGGATGAGCGAAAGGGGGACAGAAACTGCAATTTAACATTTCGTGTTTTTTTTCACTTACGTAACCCCAATAAAAATAGATCGAGCTGTTTGTTTGTTGTAAGTTTGTTTTTGTCTGTTTGTGTCGTCTCTACCTGTGCAAACGCATATGCGATCTTGATGGACATTGGAGTGGACCTTCGAAATTTCTGAACTTAGATTTGCCACGTTTTTTGGGTACATCGATCAAATATTTCTTATGATTATCGTACTTAAACCGATTTTTTTCGATTTTTAGCGCAGATTTTCGTGACCCCGATTCCTGACCAAACGGGAGGGGCTACAACGTTCATATTTTACATTGATATAAATATGTAATGAAGGGCTTTTGAAAGCAAAATTGAACTGTGAAAATTCATAGAAATAAGGTTTTTATTTATAAGCCTTTTACAGTGTTAAGTTTTTGTTACTAAAGAATCGTAATGATATCCAAATTAAAATAGGGGGGGGGGGGTATCATTAGACAAAATATTTCAAAAGCTCATCCATCAACCGCGACTGAAAAAGAGTCGGAGCGGCCTAGTTTTATTAAATGTTTCTTTAGGAAGTTGGTATTGTGAGTCGGTGTTGTCACCAAATTTTATGGTCTGGCGTTGTGAGATAGAACATATATAGTGCTGGCATGGATTGGAAAGTATCTTGTGTTTGGCGTGAGTTTACCATCAACCAACGAGTAATAATTAATTATTTTCATTTAACGTTCTTCAGGACGATTAGTGGTATTTGAGTCCGGTATGTACCCATATTTTTAGTTGGTCTAACGTAGATAAATATATAGGTCTGACATGTGATTAAAATATTTGTGTTGGTGAGAGTTACCACCAACACAAATATATAATTTTTATTTTATTTATCGTTCTTCAGGAAGTAAGTGGTATGTTGAGTCGGTATTACCCATATTTTAGATGGTCTATACATGTAGATAAAATATATAGGTGTCTGACAATTGATTAAACATATCTTGTGTTGCGAGAGTACCACCACAACAAAATATATATTAATTATTTTATTTCGTCTTCAAGAAGTAAGTGGTATGTTATTCGGTGTGTCCATATTTTAGATGGTATGGCGGTTGTAGATAGAATATAGGTGGCTCGCATGTGATTGAAAATAGTTTGTGTTGGCGTGCGTTGTACCAACCATCCATACATTATTTAAATGATGTAGATTATTTCAAAATTAACATAAGTTGGATGATCTCTTAAGTCACTGGAATGTCATATGTGTATTGCATGTTGATTGGACGCTTCACACATATTTCAAATTTAAAAGGCTCCGCATGATCTCTAAACGTGTGTGAAACATTGGTCTACGTGTCTTGCATCTGATTGGATGCTTGAACATTTTTTAAATTTAAAAGGCGCGGCATGATCCTCTAAATGTGTTCAAACATTTGTACTGTGTATTGCATCTGATTGGAGTGCTTAAATAATTTTCAAATTTAAAAACCATTCGAGAATGATCTCTAATCGTGCGTGGAACACCATACTGTGTAAAAGCATTTGAATTGGCTGATTCAAATTTGAAAATGACTCGAACAAATGCGTGATGTTGTACGGTGTGTGGAACCGTGTGTATATGCGCTATTTGCAGCGCGAGCCCTGGTGGGTTACACTCGTCGAACTAAAAATTCGTATACACACTCAAACGAGATCATGCTTCAAATTGCATATAAATACTCGTATGAGCATTACTGTTCAAGATATGCAACAAAAACAAACGGATCAGGGGGTCTGACTCGGATTGAAAAATGCTCTCGGAGCTCTGGGGTTTTGTGTATTCACCCCGTATGTCTCGCCAACGTAGGCAACAAAACACACACACACACACACACACACACACACACACACCACACAGCGCCAAAAATTTCACACCCACGACGAGGGGGCGTTGTCGTGAAGCCCAGCCGCCGCAGCAATTTCGACCCGTCGATTTTTTTAATACTTGGCACATTCCTTGTGGCCTGAAACACATTTTTAGTCAAATTATTTCATGACGAATAGAGTGAAGATGTTGTTATTAATTGTCAATGATGCATGAATGGATGAATGCTTTATTTATTTATTTTTAATTATTTCCAGAAAACTGCTCTTTTGTGAAAAACGAATATGTCCCTCGGGTGGGGCGACTTCATTAATTTTAGCATGTACTGCCTAGCACAATTATTCTGTGTTTGACCCTGCATAGTGCTAAAAATAAAGATGTACCTATCAAGTACAGCAGCTTTCGCCAACATTTTTTTGGGGACCCCCCCCCCTTTTAGAGGGGCCCCCCCTAACCCCCTCTAATGGGCTCAACAGTTTGCTAAATTTAATTTGAGCGACGTGCGGCGTCTCCACTTGACTCTTAGGCTCAAATGTCTGTTTTTTTGTTTTTTTTCCGTACTGCTTCGAACAGGTCGCACCGTTCTTGATCGACCTGAAATTTTGCACCATGTACATACCCCCTAGGGGGGTTGCTGTATAGTTTTTTGGCAAAAAACGTTAAAAAATTTAAAAATTAAATTTAAAGTTAATCGAAAGTTTTTTTTTCAAATAAACGGCGACAAAAATCTGAGGGGCCCCAAATATTAAGAATGTCCGTCGATCACGAATATGTTTTTTTTTTGCCCGATAAGTAGGTAGAGGGAAATTTTACTTAAACAAAGTCCCGTTACCATGGCAAACGGAAAGTCCCCACAGCTTTTTTGGCTCATGATAGGGGTCAACGGAGGCTCGGATCGATTTTGAAATTTTTACCATCCGCAATTTTTCGTTCCCGTTTTGAATGCCATTTTTTTTGGGGCAAAACACCACTCCGGTCGTCACGGATTTTACATTTCACTCTTTATAGAGCTAAAAATCTTTAAACTAACTAAAAAATTAAAATGTTTTATACTGAAAAATTGTTTTAACACTCCCAAACCTTTAGGTGAAAAAGATTTTTAAATGAATTGTAATTTTAGTAATTGAGGGAAATTGGTGTCACGGATTTTAATTTTGTTTGGAAGGGGATCCCGGTCATATCAAAAGATAAAAAATTTCAGGCCCCCTGACCCAGACAGCTAGATTTCCATATACTAGAAATATGAAAGATAAAACCCTTCAATCACCCATCATTGTTTTAAAAAAAATTATACGTTTGTTATGATTTTTGTGTGCGTCAGGGTTACAAGGGTTTTTTTGTCACGGATTTTTACACACATTTTCCCTTGCCATTTTCCCAACCATTTTCAAATTCTTTTATTTTAGTTAAAAATTTAAAGCACCCCTTATCTTTTAGATCAAATTTTTGGGATCAAAATAAAATTGTAAAAAAATAAATGCGATGTTAAGAGTGTTGCGGGGTGGCGCGGAGAGAGTTTTAGACGTAGCATTCGGGTTATTCCGGGTAAAGGGTTTAAAAACATTTTATCAAATTTCACATAATGGTAAAAAAAGAAAAAAATCTATCCCATCCGTATGCGTTTTTTAAATTAATTCATTGTTTTTAAATTTAAAAATTTTTGAGAAATCATCGAAATTACTCCATTTTGGTCAATTTTGGGGGAATTTTTATAATTTTTTAAAAAAATTGCATACTGGATATCAACGTTAAATCAATGTGAACGCGGGTTTAATCTGTTTTTATCCCAAGATAAACGGTTTGGGGGAATTTCCAGAATGGAATCTTGTTTTGGATGCTATTTTTTCACTTTTTGGATTTTGGCCTGTCCGCAATGGATCTTTAAGGCAATTATTGAACCAATTGCAGTATCAAACAAATTATTTTATAACATCCAGCAAAATTGGTAATGATATCCCAACCTTTCAGCAAAAATCATCAACACCAGAGACGCACATTTGATTTGGGGCCAAGTCGGTTCTTAACTTTTAACGTTTTCCTTTATTGTATAATTTTATAATGATAGTTTCTAAATGTTATGTTTTTTTTTAAATGTTTTTAAACTTACAAAAAGGGAGGGTAGTGTTTTTTTTTATAAAAAATACAAACTTTTTCAAAATGTAACAGGCTACAATACTATCGAAGTTGGAAGTAAAAGTTACAAGGGCCATACATTTCCCCCTATTAAAATCAGACAAGAAAAAAATTAGGTAACATCAGCAATTTTTTTTTTAAAAAAACCCCTTAATACAATTTATCATATTTCAAAATGCGTAATCACATCAAATCTTTCAAAACATCCGTGACATGTAACATCCGGACACGTAACATCCGTGAATGTAAATCCGGACACATTTTTCAGAAAGTTTAAAGTATGGGACTTAAAAAATCGTTAAAGGTTTGCCACAATATATTGCAAAATCACCAACGGTAGCAAAAAGTAAGAATTTTTATACACCAAAAAACAAATTTTTTGCCTTTTTTGTCACGGATGTTACATCCCCAAAAATGAACATATATTTATTAATAAATGGTGGGATATAATTACATAAAGACTTGAAATCACAGTTTTAATTTTTTCACACTAAACCTTAATTTGAACTGCTTAAAAAAGGAGGTACCAGTGATTCTTTTGAAACCAGGCTACAATTTTTAAAAAAAAATCATCGTCCCTTGAAAAAAACAAAAGCTATAAGTTCAAGGCAAATACAGACAATGTTATTTTACAAAAAAAAAAACATTTTTGGTTTCAAAAATTAAAATGCATTATCTTTTAATGGTAAAAACATTTTTGAAATTTAATTTTTTTTTGTTTTTTGTACTTTTCCCTTTGAGCGGGGGGTTTTTAATCGTTCAAAAAGTTATAAAATTTTCATTTAAAGTTAATCTAAAAATTTTTTTTTTAAAACTAAACGACGACAAAATCGAGGTAGCCAAAAACATTTAGAATGTCCCCTCCCCGGGCACGAATATGTTAATTTTATTTTGATCCGATAAGTAGTGTAGATAGAAATTACATTTTAACAAAAGTAACGTTACCATGGCAACGAAAAGTCGCACAAGAATTCTGGTCATAGACATCCTATATAATTGGGGTTACACATCAATGATTCTGGTCACTATGTACTGCCACCTAGAAGAAATCAAGAGTAAAATAGTTTTCCCAAAGAAATGATGTCAAGGTCCTCTAGATGGCGGTGGATTTTATCCATTCTCTCCTATTTTACAAATTTTCAGCTAAATCGATCAAGACCTTAAAGACTTATTGCTATGACTTATTGGTATGTAACATTATGGGAATGTCGTACTCGGATCGTGTTGCACGTACCGGTGCTCGCTCAACAACGCGTCCAACTGAGCGTTTTCCTAGTAATAGGATCTTTGGTTTTGCTCGGGGGGCTATGGCTCGCCTCTCGAGCCTTCCCGTCCCATCGTTAACGTGTTCATATCTCGCGCCCTAACTCCCATAGACACGCCCACCATCGAGGTGCCCGGCAGACTGCCGAATGCCTCGGGAAGCAGACAGCAGAAGGAAAGGAAGGCAGGTGAAAGTAATGGCTGCCTCAGGTCATAAAATGTTTCACGAATGTTGTTTTTTTGGCTAGACCTAGTACATAGAAAGGTCTTGTCAATTGTCACAGTCTTGTCGTGTGTAGAGCTAGTCCTATAATCTTTAAGTGAATTAGGAGAACATGCGAAAGTTCAACGAGTATATTTAAATGCATTCAAATTTTGTCTGTTTTGGTTTTCCACAATGTAGTGCGGGCTTAGATAGGCCTAGCTAGGGCCTAGCCCTACCGAATACACTAAGCCTAGGCCTAGCCTCGGCCTTCTGGTAGGCCTAGGCAACTGAACGTTCTAAGGTTAGGTCTCCTAGCTAACGAGTAATCTCGAAGCAGTCTCGAAGCGTAGACCTAGCTACCTAGGTCTTGGGCCTGTCTACCTTCGTGGTTTGTTAGGTCCTAGACTAGCTAGGCCTAGCCTAGGACTGGTTGGTGAAGGGAGCCTAGGCTAGGACCCAGGCCTACTTTTTGGTTGGAACTTAACATTCGCCAAGGCGTAGGCCCTAGGCTTTGCTTGAAACGCTTAAAGCTTGAAACGAAGTTTTGCTGAGGTGTAAGCTTCAAGATGGTGAGTATGGCAAAAGACATTTGACCATATGATCTTCCAATGTCCCTCAATCAAATCCTTTCCTCTGGAGACCTCATCTGGGTAAAACTACAGTATAGGGTACCCCGCTTCGCGCGCAAATTTTTCAACGAATACTGCCAACCGCGTAACAACACGTATCCCCAACCTCGTTTTTAACGGAAAGGATTTCGGGTGCGCTCTTATCGATTATATACTAGAACTAGCGCGGCGCACTGTAGCCAGCGGAAAGTTCGGCTAACATTACGAAAGTACACTTTTAACATAAGTACCGGTAGTAACAAGGCAAATTTATTTGTTACAATGTAGTTACTATCACATTGTGTAAGTTGGCTGCAGTTGAGATGCGCGTGCACGTCGGTTTGAACCGGGGTACCCTATACTGTAGTATTACCCTCATCTGTAATGCATAGGCCTAGGCCCTAGCCCTAGTTTACAATGTTTTAGTTGATGCCAAGTCTAAGTCAAAAGCAAGCTTTTTCATCTTTCCATAGGCAGGCCTATACAATATCAAATAAAGTTCTACAACAAATAAAATGCAAACGGAACATGGCACTTCTATACCTGGGGGGGTCCAACTTATATTAACAACTATTTTCGCTAGGTTGGCAGAACTTTTCGCTGGCTACAGTGCGCCGCGCTAGTTCTAGGATACAATCGATAAGAGCGCACCCGAAATCCTTTCCGTTCCACTTCTATACGTCCGCCAGGATGGCGGGCGTATAGCTTGTAAAAGTTGGACCCCCCCAGGTATAGAAGTACCCGGAACATTCACTATGTATACCACAGCAGTCAATCCGAATTGACTGAATTCGGTTTGACTTGAAGTGTATATCACGGACATTCGAAACGACTTCCTCAATCCTATTTCGATTCGAATTGAAGTTGTTGTTGTGGCAGTTTAAATTGATGCTACAAGATTCTATGAATAACACTTGAAAATACTATGTACTTGTATCTCTACCTACAGCTACGTAAATATAAAGCCTCATGTCTTCATTTAAGCCTCCAAGGCGCCATTTTATTGTAAACATGTAATAAACACCGCCTGCCTAATAATGGTATTCACTGACATCTAAATCTCTAAGGCAGTTTTGAATCCGTATTGAATGCGTATTAAACTGTATATCAAGCAATATACTCATGTCAGTCCACTTTGGAAAGTGGATTGACTTCAATGCAAATCGAGTGTGTATAGGGTGTCCATTCGTCCCGTTAAAAACGGGACAGTCCCGTTTTTTAGGGACCTGTCCCGGTGTCCCGACAACTGTTCACGGGACGCTGTTTTGTCCCGTTTTTGTAAATATACCGATTTCACGTGTAGCTCGTGGCTCGTCTGCTGTAAATTAACGTACTCTTCGCGTATTCTGTATACACTTTTCTTCTGGCCTTGACTTTGCACGAATGAATGCGTTATCAGCAGGCGGAGTGTAGAGGGGGGTGGGGTTGGTTGACGGCATCAGTAACACGAATTGTCCCGAGCCCCAACAAAGTTGCTGTGGTTTTGCAGCCGAGCAACATGATACGCGAATCGTTTCCGTTCTTGTCGATCTCGATCGAGCGTCCAGCGATCAGAATGCCGAAACGTAAGTGTACCTAAGTTTACAGACGCTATAAAAAACGAGTTTTTGTTCCTAAAACATTTTCGGGTGACAAAGTGGAATGCTGTTGTGAGGAAATAAATATAAAAAAAAATAGTATGATTGCAAGCCTACTTCGCCTGCAATTCGATATTTAATTATTATTAGCAGCAATTAAATGTGGGGAAGCTAATTTTGATTTGAAAACATATTTTTACTTCAAAACCTCACTTTTACGAGATGGTTTTTTCGTCTCGTACGCGCGAGTGTGTAAAATGCCGCCGCCTGAACGTGTGTTTTCAATGACGATGTTAAGAAGGACTTTCCTTACCTTGTTAAACACGAGACTGATAATGACAAAGTGTTTTGTACGATCTGCAAAGCAAGATTTTCTATAGTAATTATCCATTAAGGTAATCCCCCGAGTTGCCATTTTTCAGTTAAAAACATGACAAAATAATTGTAGTATGGTGAAAATTTTTTTCGACTTCGGCGAAAAAAGCCTCCGGCGGCTGGGGCTTAGCCCCAGACCCCAGCTACAACCGCCGGAAATTTGTCCCGCTTTTTTAGTTTGAAAATATGGACACCCTAAGTGTGTAGGCCTATAGGCCTCCGAAGTAGCCGCGCCACCGTCGAACCCTAGCGGCACCCGAGAGGAGTTTAGAAGGTGACACGATTTGAAAATGGCTGGTGTAAACCATAGGATCGTGCTACATTGATGCACATAAATATTACTTTGCGCACTTTATTAGTGGTTTGTTGGAAAAGGGGAGCTGCTATACGAACATTAACACTTAAATGAAGGAAAATAATGTAGATTTGTACGAAAATAATAGTAGCTTTATTATTTGTTTACTTGTTGTACTTTCCCGCCAAGGTTGCTATAGAATGCGGCAAGTGCACGGTACGTTCTTTAACCCAGGACCAAAATCAATATAATATTATTAAAATTATTGAATAAATAATGCATAGATCCTTATCAATAATAACACATACAAAATTACACGATTCTAAATATAAAGGAACAAATAAGACGACTGATACAGTGTGAAAAGAAATGTTCGAGCAGGCCAACAATTAGATGCATGAATAATATTTGCAGATGGCTATTCTGATTTTTGAAGGAGATTTGGTTCATTACAATAATAAGTACGGGATGCAGGTCATACAACACTCGAGACTTCATACAGGAAGTTTCGGAACAAAAACCGTCACCAGCAATCCTGACGAAAAGTTTTGTTTTGTCAATATGATGAATGCTAGGTAATGAGTTCACTTTAATTAATTGCTCTAGTCTTTGACATTCCTTTCTCAAGGATGACGTTAAATTGGGGTAGGACAAGTTGCCGCCCCCCTCCCCCTATCGAATTTCGAAAAATAGTGTACAATACAATACATTGCTTGTACAGTACATTGTGCAAGTTTGTGCACAAAAGAGTTAACTTATTTCAAGAGATATACTCAAATTAATTCGGGGGGGGGGGGGGAGGGGTGCTATCTTGAAGGAGTCAACCCATATAGTTAATTTGATACCGTTTCAACTTTCAATAGGGGACATTAATGCATCGTTTGTTTGTAAACACAAACATTCATTAATGCAAACGTATTTTCAAAGATGCACTCAAATTACTTGACGAAACCTTCACAAATCTGTTGTAGGGGAGATTGGGGTAATAAGGAATTGGGGTAATTGGGAACAAGCCCTATAATTAAGAGATTTGAAGATGTAAATTTTTATGAAAAATTGTTTGGTAGGCCTAAGGAACATACCTTCTTCTTTGATAATGTAATCAATTCTACTGAAATTAATAACTTTTGATTGGTGTTTTTAGGACTCTTGTAAGGTACTGCAAAAAAAAGTGTAAAATGTTTCGAACAATGTTTTAAAAATCAAATTTTCCTTTCTTATAAGAATTAATTGTAGTAAAGACTGTATGCTTATTTTACTGCTTACATATGAGAGTGCCTTATTTTGATTTTTGTAATTTTTTTTATCTCTTTCCTCTCCTAAAAGTAGGGGGTAATTCCTATTTGCCCCAAAAACTTAATTTTTGGGGTAAAAGGGAACACCCATGAGGGGTAAATAGGAATACTGAGGGGAAAATAGGAATGAGTCATATAGTGTAATGCTATATCATAGGGGTAAATGGGAACAAACATGTCTCGTCATGCAGGTAGGGTAATAAGAATCCACAATCATCAACCACTGGAAATTGAAGTAAAATTTCTAGAGCGTAGAGGTAATATCTTTGCTTGGCCCTTGAGGGATGACTTTGACATCATTCAAGAGGCAAATCTTTTCCTAGGCCCAATTAAGCTCATTGGGATCACTAAATTTAATTTAGAACCAGATCCAAAAATAATTCAATCATTTTGGGAAAAGTTTAAAACACAACAAGTAGGCCCTGCAGAAAATCTGGGTTAATAAATTAAATGTGAGGGAAGTGTTCCTTATTGCCCCCACTTAATAAGTGTATATTTTTCCTATTAAACAGTAATTCATGCATAACAATTTCTATATTTGTAATTTTTCATGATACAAATACTTTTTTTAAATATTAACATCATGCTATGAGAAGCTTTGTGTAGTTTTAGACAAAAATTACAGTTTAAAAAAAAAAACTGTAATGTCATGTTTCTAGCTATTAAAAAAATACTACAATTTGCATCTGTTCTAACTTTGTCAATAAGCAAGATATCAAGATGAATTCTTTTGCTACTTAATTATACTACAAATACCTATGTTCCTATTTGCCCCATGTATTTTAATGCACCTACCTTGCTTCTTATAATGCTTGTTCCTTATTGCCCCAAAATGTTGGGGTAATAAGGAACAATATGCGCGTGTAGAAAAAAAATCATTGCATCTAAAATAACACATGAATGCAAAATATTTAATTTTATTAAGAAAGCCAATGTTTCAATGTATCTGATACCACTAAAACATTTATAATATGTTTTTCTAGTTATATGTAAATTGAGATCATAGGTCAACTTACACAAATTTGTTCCT
This sequence comes from Sweltsa coloradensis, assembly GCA_024449915.1. NCBI lineage: Eukaryota > Metazoa > Arthropoda > Insecta > Plecoptera > Chloroperlidae > Sweltsa > Sweltsa coloradensis. The sequence goes on along the minus strand of JAMZAV010003691.1, from coordinate 109,648 downwards.
AATTACCCCAATCTCCCCTAATACATTTCAATTGTGAACATATTTAGTGCATTGTCAGTGAATGTTTTGCATATAGGCTAATAGTATCTACTATCTTTATAATGCACTAAAATTTGTGATTTTACTAATCAAATTCAAGGGTGAACATTAGTGCATAATTAACCTAAGTTTGGCCTAATGGAATGCTGAAAAAATGTATTTTGTGCACACTTCATATTCAAAAATTACTTCTTATGGCGTAACAGAAGGGTGGAAGGGGGTTATTATGGGGGAGGGTGGTTATGAACTTATGAGCACGGCTATGTTATTGGTTTCACTCAAAAAGGCTAATTTTCTTAACCCATAAAAAACGTAAGTTTAACTTATAACTATTGCTAATGTCAGTAAAATGGGGGGGGGGGGGGATAAGAGTCGCCCCACCCATGTGTAGGTATGTGTAATGTATGTAGGCCTATCTGAACATATAGGTCCACTGTCCAGTCTAAATTATGTTAATTTGTTATGCCAATAATGCTTTGCATGCCATGATCTCTAATAATTATTGTCGATGAAGGTTTTAATGTATTGTTCATGAATCATGACTTGCGATTTTAGACCTACGTGTAGGCCTAGATGAAATCCAAGGTAATTCACTAAAATAATGTAGCCTAGTTAGGCCTATAATTTGACTAAAAATTTATAACTCAGGGCATGTCTGTACTTTTATCAAACGCCTAGTAGAATAGTGGTATCCCTCTAGTATTAATATAGTAGGCCCTTTATTAAAAATAAAGTTTACTCCAGTCTTTTAAACCCTTCTACTTCATCTGTAAATTCGAAGATCAGTTGATAAATGCTAGGGTTTTGCTTGCTCTCATATCAGTCACCACATCTAACAACACAACAAATACATCTACTTGCTAGTTGTACCATCTTGTACAAAGCTAGCGATTAATTTGTTGCGTCGCGCGTTTAAATCCGCATCTTTACCAGCCATTTCCCGCAGCACGCGTCACCTTCCCAGTTGACACACATCTGCCGCTAGGGCTGCGCCACAGTCTACTTCGGAGGCCTATAGGGGTAAGTGGGGTAAATAGGAACACTTTTAGAACTTTTCATCTTTGACTTTCTGTAAAAAGTTGCACAATTGACTTTTTTATGATTTTTTTGTTGTACATTATTCTTTGCACTGTTGTTAGTGTAAGGAATAACTTGTGTGTCATTTTCATAAAATCATGTACTAGGAAAAAAATCAAATGTAAAAAGTGGTATTGTTCCTATTTACCCCTTCATTTTGGGGTAAATGGGAACAGACAACACTGTAGCTTATTGGTGTGAGGTAAAACAAAATGAGGTAAATAGGAACAGACATATCTGATGTATGATTTCAATAAAAAAAAAATTAAGTCAAAATGTTAAAAACTGTGGATGCTATGTAAGAAAACAATATCAGATTATATATTAAAACCGGAGCGGAGCGAAGCGCTACATTTGTGTCAAAAAAATTCTTGGTTGTTTTTGTGACAATAGGATTAGTTTAGTGTTTATTATCAACCTTGCAAGTTGCAAATAAGTAAGTGGAAAAATTGGGAAGGGGGGATGAATTTAACTTTTCTAAACAAATTTTATCAATGTTGGGAATATGGGGTAATTAGGAACGCACATTATTCTTATGGGAATCTTGTGAATATAATACACTGAGGTGATATTTTCCCAAGTGTCAGAAGAAATTGAGGAAAAAGCAGAAAAATGGCCTAAATGGTAATTTTCACAACACCTGGTCAACCACAATGGTCAAATAGAGATGGCTGTGAAGATCGAGAAATGTTCCCATTTACCCCATAAATATAACCCATAGGTTAACTGTGTTGTTCCTTTTTACCCCACTTGTTCCTAATTACCCCGAACCAGTGTTCCTTATTACCCCCAAATGGAGGTGGTATGGGGTGGGAACAGGGGCTTAACAGCCATGATGGACAAAGATGAGCAAATGCAAACAAATTGTAAAATCATGTTCATAGTTAGGGGGAACTTTTTATATGTCAAAATATTTTTTTAGGGTACTCTTTGGACATATTTTTTTTTCTAAAGTTTTTTTGACTGAAACTTACATCAACTTTTAAGTGTAGGGTAGTTTTTAAAAAATCAGAAAACTATTAAATTAACATCAGAATGAGCTGATTTTTTGATATGTTGTTGAGAAAATAAAAAGGTCACATGGAATATTTTTTGTATTTTTTTAAATAGGTCATATGGGGTAGATTTTAGGGCTGTTCCTATTTACCCCATGTTCCCATTTACCCCACTTACTCCTATCAAGAGACTCAAACCGAATTGAACTCGAACCGACTTGAGTCAATTCGGATTGAGTGCTGTGATATACGTAGTGATTGAAAGAATCCCCAATAGGCCCTAGTTCAACATGCACATTCTTACATGTAGCTTACACACATTCACGATTGCAGAAATGCATTTATCACGTGAGCCGATTCCAGACTGAAACATACGAACTGAAATCGCCTGCTGAACACCTCGGTCTGTGCGGGCTGAAATAAGCGTGGTAAACGCAAGCAAACTCAAATACATGCTAGGACCTAGCGGTCATTTTTCTTCGTAGCCTAAATCATCCAATCACATTTTTTGATTGGATATTGCTTAACGTCTCATATTTATGCAACTTGGCTAATCAAGACGAAGGGAGGGACGTAAGGAGCGACGCGGGGGGACAAGGGGTGGATAGGCCTGTGCTGGTCAGAACCAGCCACAAGCGTATGGGGAGGGCAGGGGTTCCCCCACGTCGTGGTCGTCTCCGTCTGTGCCATCATCCGTCCGTATTGTCATCGCCGTCGGGGAGGTAGTCAAAGGGAAGGGGAAAGTTCCCCCACGATCACAGCATCTCATTCCAGTCCGGACTGAGCTCGTAGTGGATCGTACCATACCAGCCCATACTGAAAGCTTTTGGGCCTACTACACCCTCTGGTGGGTCCGTGTTTCCTTGTTCCTTACAAGGTTGACTCATTGTCCTGCTGGGGACCCTAGCAGGTGATGAACCTGTTAGACCCTTCTCTTCTTTTCCTTCAATCTCTTCACCTGCAGCCAAGAGCTAGTAAAGCACATGTGCCTGTGCCATAGCAAAGAGCTTGCAACTTGTGTCTTTTCCTTTCGTTTTCTGATCCCAGTCACAATTAGTAGGACAGTCTCTCTCGTTGCCATGGGCCTTGGTTCAAATCCAGGTTAAGACATGGTTGTTTTGTCGCCCAAGCACCAGAGTGGAGGGAAGCCCCCTCACTGGTTGTGCTGTCGTGTGACTTTCCACCCTTCCTATCTCTAACCCTTTCTCTAAGTATGAATGAAGAGGCACCCTGGCCGAGCAACAACAGAAGAGGCAGCTTTTCTCTTGTTGCCAAGGGTCCTGGTTCGAATCCAGGGTAAGTCATGGATGTTTTGTCTCCCGAGCACTAGAGTTGGGAGGGAAGCCCCCTTACTGGTTGTGCTGACGGTGTGGCTCAGTATGAATGGTGTTTGAAGTAACCTTGCTGATGATGACAACATGAATGCAGAATTTGCTTCTTGCGTAGCCCTACCACAGGTTTGGTTATGTGTTGTGAGTTTTGTTTGCATGTAGTTAGCTGATTTTTAGTGGCCACCATCCGCCTGATGAGTCCCAGAAGAACGACACGCGTCCTGGATTAAGGTAACTACTTTAAATTAGCTGCATTTGTCATCAGCAGGTGAAAAGTTTTGTCGCCCCCAGCCCTTCAGACTGGGATTTATGTTCTCTTTGCTTTCCCAACCTGTCAACCCTTCTCTGATCTTTGATAAATGTTAGTGAACTGAACTGAAAATTCAGTCTGCACCCAAGCCAGTTCGGACTCAGTTCGCGTGATAAACGTGGTCAACAGCCCACTTCAATGTTCAACAAGGCCCAACTTTAAAAACTTTCAAGTTTGTGCTGACGCCCAAGTTGACGCTCATAAACTAGGTCTCGAAGGCTTATGCATAGGCCTAGGCCTAAGAAGTTCTCTGGGGTACCATAATATTACAGGATACTTCTTCGGTTGGTGTTGAGAACTTGAGACAGATAGTCGGTTATGTTTAGCACAGACTATGAAGAAGTTCGTGCTAAAGCTTCTCTTTTTTGCCACCACACAATTGGATTCAGATTTAAAATTCAATTTAATAAGAGCAAAATAAAATTGTATGTAGACTAGGCCTATCCTTATTGTTTTCCATGCACATGTTATCGTATTTATATTAATTTTTTTGAATTAAAATAATAGTTTTAGAAAATTTTCCCTGTTCTCCGACCTCGGAGAATTTCTCGGAGAAAATTCTCGTTCTCAAGAAACTTTTCCCGAGAAATTTCTCGGCTCACATCATGACCTAATGACTATAAACAATCTATTACAATGTTTTATTTACTAGGGAAACGCCAAAGTCGTTGTTAAACGAGTGAGTGAACCAAGTGTTGAGTACCCGGGAACATCCCCTTTCCTCCCTTATATCTAAGGCTGGATCTAGCTCAGTATGGAGAATTATACCGGGTACTCACCACATGGCTTACTCACTCGTTTAACAACGACTTTGCGTTTTTAGTTTAAATTGAACATTCAAAATGCGAATCGTGTTCAAAACGTATTAGCGTAAAACATTAACAAATTTCCAATATAAAACAAAATCACCTAATTTTTATTTCCCATTTAACACCCCTCAAAAATAATATGTGGGTCTAAAAATATTAAAAAAAGTCCTACCCAATGGGTATCGAACCCCACCCTAGAGGTCTGCACGGGCCCGGGCTCGGCCCGCGGGCCGGGCTCGGGCCTTGTTATGCATTTTAAGCCGGGCCCGGGCCTGCTTTTCACTGAATGAGACGGGCTTTTTTCGGGCTTTATGATGTAATTTGAAATCGGTATTTGCGATTGCGATCATAGAAATGTTCTTCGACCAAAATTTCAAAACGTTTTGTTTCTCGTAATAGTACTTTTCATCCCCACCGTGACGTTCATTCATATATCCCATGGTAAAAACTAAAAAAAAAAACACATGCTGTTGCTTTGAGTTTAACCTCTGAACGGGCTAAACGGGCCTACCTCCACTTATGGCGGGCCCGGGCTTTGATAAGCTAGTTAATTACGGGCCCGGGCCGGGCCGGGCTTCTAGAAGTAGGCCCGTGCAGACCTCTACCCCACCCCTCCGTGTGGTAGGCTAAATGCTTACCACTAAGCCATACCAGCCAGATAGATCTCGTCCCGCTAGCTGCTACTAAACAAATGCTTTCGATATTAAAAAAATCACATTTTTATTTATTGTGGGATTAAATCGCAATGGATCTAGCTGATTTTGTTAGCAGTTCTCAATAAACTCGTACCGGATGTCTGTTTTAAATCTCAGCCCAATCTGTTCAGCGGTTCGGCTGATTTTCGACGTACAGACAGACAGACAGACAGAATCACAGAATGAGAACCGTTCGAGTTGAATGGAGACACTCTGTCGCTCCGCTCCCTCGTTTAATAAATTATATGATTCAACATTAAAAAGATCATTATCGTAGCCGATAAATATAGATAGCTCAGTCAGTAGGTACGTAAAAACTACAACCAGTTTGATTTCTGCGCTGCTTGATGCCACACAAAGAAGACATCTTCGCTCGTTCAAATTGCCTTGAATCCCCAACATGGTGGTGACTCTAGGTACTTATGGTACCTATCTCTATGGGATCAACTAATTCATTTTAATGTATTAATATTTATTCACAAGTTAACCAATGGTTTGTTACCTGGTTAATTTAGTAAGAATATTAAGTATATGTGTCAGACTCCGTTAAGTACCGACCATACAATACGAGAAACTGTAATTATATCTTTCTAGAGGTTAGGAGGTGCAATAAAAGTAGGTCACAGAACAGTTTTTTTTTATAGTGGAGTTGGGAATATGTTATTAGAGAGATTTGTTAGACTATCCTTGTTTGTATTGTTTCATTTTATCATGTGATGCCTGCCTGGTTTGTATTTTTTATCTTGTATATAGGCTTAGTATTACTATGTACATTACATTTAATAGTCTCAGCTTATATTGCTAAATAAATCAATTACTTTACTCACTCTGCGATAGCTGAGTGCTTATGTTGTGCTTCAGTGCGTTTTGTTGTTGGGGTCCAGGGGCTCAGGGTTGGATTTTAGTTTCGCATCGAATTTTGTTTTGGAAACCGGGTACCTAGTTGGTTGTAAGTATTTGCGTTCGAAGTTCCGAGTGTGGTGGTTTGTTACGTGTTGTTAGTGTTTGTTGTTTTTTACTTTATTTTGTGAACACTTGTGTTGTTGTGTGCGCCTGTTAAAAAATCATTACAATTACTGCGTTAGGCCCAAGTTTTTTTGTGTTTGTTTAACAAAAAATGGTTAAAAATATTGCTGAGTACGTAACCCTTCACTTTTACCACCATGATTTTATTCTAGTTTATGCTCAATCAATGGAATAGGCTATTTGCATGAATTTTAGATTAAAGTTATGCCTAAAGAAATTTATCTTTAGTGAATAAAAAGTCCATATCCAAATATCGCGTTTATTTTATGTTAAAAAATTGTTTTGATATGCCTATAGATATTGTGGCTGGGAGTGTCCTATTTTGGAACATGTTGTGAAACGCACCGTCATTGATCATTCCATTATGACGTAGGCCGAATCGGGTTCTACATGGGGATGACATCATTCAAAGACATGGTTTTGGCTCGATTTTATTGTAGATTTCACACAACTGCATTGCATTCAGCTGTGCAACTCGATTGAATATGGAGTCTACCTGTTATCGTATTCAAAATGACATGATCAATAATAAACATTAGGTTTTAGCAATGAAAGCAAAACACAAGAACTGTGATCCTGTAAAAGCAGAGATTTTAAATTATTTTTATAAAATACGTTAAGGGTTTCAAATTTTGTTTTGAAACTGGTCTTGTGTGTGGCTCGTTGGTCTTGTGGTTAGCGTATCTGCTTCCAATGCAGAAGGTCCAGGGTTCGATTCCCGCTAAGTCAGAAGTTTTTTAACTTCTGATTTGGACTTAAGTCCATCAGTTCTTGTCTTAGGAGTTTGTAAACGGTGACTTTGGAGCCGTCCTAGCAACGAAGCACATAATAAATTTCAGAGTTGTTCTGAATCGGCCTTGTTGATTCTGGCGTTGATTCGCGGGTGTTCGCACTGTCCATACCACTGATTGCTATATTTCCTATTAAAAATATCGATCTTTGGTTGGTTATCGCTCACTCGTCGATTGCGTCGGGGCCTGCAGGGTTGGCTTGGTCGCTTTGATTTAAAGTCCCCCACTGAAAATCAGTTATATAACTGAGTGGGTAGACTCTAAATAAAATTTATTTATTTATTTATTTATTTAATGTAGAATCATAAGAGCAAGTAGAAAGAAATATTAAAAAAAAATCATGCAAATAGCCTAGGCCTATTTGCTAAAACGTTTTTAAATCAGTTTTTTAACTGAATAGGATAGATGTTAAATAAATAAATAAATATTAATAGTAGGCCTGAATAAAAACTTGTGCAATTTTAAAATAGGAAAATATTTTAACAATAAACATATTGGGTAGGGTCTAATTATGAACAATTCCGTATCATGCAGGAAAACAGTTAGGCCTACATTCATTTTTATTCTTACCATCAATTTATTTTTTTACCTTGAATGGGGGCCCCCAGCCCCCTGGACTTTAGACAATACAGACTTGTAGGCCCTAAGACCTAAACCATAACATGGCAGCCGTGTACGTTTTTTCGGTGTTTTCAACAAGAAATTGTGAAAATTGCTTAATTTTGATTTATTTGTGGAATTCGGTAAGTTCTGAAACATATGTACCACCGTAACTTTGAAAGGCACTCTTTTTGTAACTTTGACACTGTTTATCGACTGTTTTCCCACTGTTTACCTGAACCTGGGGTTACCAGACGTTGGGATTTTCCCGGACATATCCAGAATTTCTCACCATTTGTAGCGTCCAAACGGAATTCACTAAAGTCACCAAAATGTCCGGAAATTGTAATAGCCCTACTAGGCCTATTTCAGGAAATGTGGCAATGAAACTACGTTAAGTCTATATTGCGCAGTTAGCGTTAAAGCGAGTTTAATGTGAAAAAGGCGTCCGTCCGTTGCAATGCGGTTGACGTATATTTTTACACATTCCCAGGGTAAGTGCCATTGTGGAGAACGTTAATGTGTTGACCAGTGATGTTAAGTAAGGTCTTTTGGGAAGTTATTTTGCCTTTTTTTGACAATGATAAAGAATTGTTTATACTATCACGTATTGAATTATGGAAACCGTTTTAGCATTGTCGTTTTAGGCCTAAATGTATTTCATGATAAATGTAGTGTACGGTTCATTACTACTCTAGGCTACATCTTCTGGTTTTGTTTCAGGATCAAAATGTGGGTACTAAGCAGTTTCGATGCTTCTGGGACAGTGGCAGCATTCAGCAGTTTAACCAAATGAAATTTCATTTGTTTGAATGGATGGAAGTCACTTACATTACCCTTGCAGGTAAGTGGACTATGATTCTTTTGAGCTTCACTTCAGGCCCTCCTCCGCTCTTATGTCTAGTGACTCTAGTCTGTTCTGTAGGGCTATCCAATCGGTACTGGCTTGTAGCCTGGTTCAAACATGTGGTTTAGCCGAAAGGGTGTTAAAAGCAAACTTAGAACGCGATCTTACTAACTTTAGTGTGCTTAAACCGAAAATCCATGTTTCTCAGACGTCCGATGTCTCTAACCCCCCCCCCCCCCCCATTACTCCCCCCAAAATAAAAAATTGACACTTTCATTCCACTTGTATTTAGAACGCGATCTTAACTAACTTTGATGTTCTAAAACCGAAAATCGATGTTGCCCAGACATCCGATGGCTCTAACCTCCCCTTTACCCCCCCCCCCCCCCCCCCCAACAACAAAAGTTTGACATCCATTTTTGTTTGTACTTGAACGCGATCTGGCTAACTTTGGTGTGCTAATTCCGAAAATGGATGTTGCCAGATGTCCGATGGCTCAAACCCCCCCCCCCCCTTTACCGCCTCACCCCTCCAACAACAACATTTTGACGACACATTCATTTTTGTTCGTACTTAAATGCGATTTGACTAACTTTGGTGTGCTGAAACAAAAAAAACATGTTGCCCGGACATTCGAAGAATTAAGCCTCCCACTACCCCTACCCCCGGCCCCCTTACCCCCACAAAATTTTAAGTTTACAAACATTTGCAACTTTAAAGTTGATCACTAACTTCGGTGTGCTAACCAAAAATCAATTTTTTTTCCTCCTCGTTGCCTCCACCGCCTACACATCCCCGCAAAAAATTGCATGTCTAAATTTGCATGCAACTTTAAAAAAAACTGTTAACGTTATTTTCTTAACTTTAGTGAGTGTTTGCTTTTTAACTTAGTACATGATCTTATTGATTTCAGTGTGTTCAATATAAATAATTTACATTGGAAGTCTCGATACGCCTCCAAAATTTACCGATTACATCGTATGTATGTGGATTACATTATGTAATCCAAAGGCTCAAAGTGACACGAACCCCATCCGTTGCCATTTAGCCATTTTGTGCATTACCCCACTACTAATGAAGTCTATGTTGTATGCAGAGAAATACACGAATTTGCCTTATGTTAGACATCACAGCCCCTGTGGCTTCATCGACATGTTGAGCTTGAATGGCATCATTGCCAGTTCATTGTCAATTCCTATAATGTCTTTGTAACAGATGATGATGTTTCCTGCGTCTCAAAAGAAATTAATTACAAGTTGCTTAGAATGCGTTTCTTGGTGGAGAATACCGGTACAACCTAAGCCCACATGCCTATAGGTGTCTAAACTCACCTTACGTTAACGCAAACACTACATCTTGACACAGAGTTAATATTTTCGATCGACTCATTTTCTGAAATATATCCTCCTACTAATAGGTGAATGAATGCATGTGTTGACTGATTTTGGAATGCACTCAATGCTCTTTCACTTATTTCAAGTGACCTGCGTTTAGAAGTTTTTAGTCATCTCATGCCTCCTATCTTTGACCATTGACATTATCGGGCTGACTGAACTGCTAGTGCATGATGGACCTTTCGTTGGGATCTCGTCGTGTCATTAATTTTTGTCTCCACTCGTTTTTTTTTTGGCATAAGATACGTTTCACAACCACAATCGTCACCCATTTGTTGACGGTACAAATAAATTAATAATATTTTTCATCTCGGTTTTGATTCTATTACAAAGATTTTTCTTATTCTTTGAAGAACTGAGTGTATCTTTCCACGCAAATCCTGGGACAAATAATTGTTGAATCTTGCATCGTAAGTGCAACTTACTTACTAGCCATGCCATTGCATTGTCGCCATATTTATTATTTTATTGTTCTTCTGTACTTTGCGACGAAAGAAAAGTAAACATATCAGGTGGTTTCTTTGGAAACAACCACGCTGAGATGGATTTGCTAATTTCCGGATTGATTTCCATATAATTTGAGGTGGTATTTTGCTTTGTCTGCCATTAGGTCTATGAAACCACAGAGTCGTACGCTCATTACAGGCTGCATTTGGAATCATTTAATATTCTACTGCTCATACCGCACGTCTGAACTTCGATTAAACTTTCATTGGGATTAATTTGCCCAAAACATACAAGCTGCGTCATTAAACTTCGATTACTCATTTCTTTTTAGCTGTTTTGGCTTTACTACACGGCTCAGAGGCTGAAGTATTATCATTGTCAAAACAGCTTCTCACAATAGAATATGGAGGAACACGACGTTTAATCGAAAGCCAAATTTATATGGATTTTGTTATGCTACACCGTAGGCCTTCAGAGTCGCCTAGCAGAGGAGTTACAGAAAGTGATATTGATAATTTTGCATCCCATTTTTAATTCGGAAGGAATGTTCTCATCCCAACCAAAAATTGGTATGAGTTGTCAGGTACCTAAATAGCTTTGATTATGATTATGATCTGATTATTATGACGTATTTAAAGTTCATTTTATGTTTGATGGCGGCTTGGAAACACCTTAAAAACGCCAAAATCGTGTTTTTTTTCCCGAGGTACCTGAGTTTACAGCAACCTATAGCTGGCACTTAGGTAAAAGGTTTTGTGAATTAAAATCTTCTAGTAGACAACCTCATTACCCACTACTTTATTGTGTGAATTTGGTTGAAATAACAAATCCAATGACTATATTTTGAGTCTTCATCTAAAATTTTGCCAAATATATGAAATCCATGACAAAACCTTCAGTGAGCATTTTAATGTGTGGGTTTTGATCAAGGTACATATACCAATTTGTATCTGCGATGTGAACTACGTGAGAAACCCTATCGGCGAATAATATTATTACAAAAAATGATTGTTGTGCGCTTAAACGTAAGTAAACATATTTTTGACAACATGTTTGAAGGTTCATGGCCCTAAAGATTGAAATAATAACCTTTTTCTGCAATGACTGACTTAAAACTTATCAAGTATGGCCTATTTACTAAATATTTACAACAATAAAACAATCATCAAACATTATTGTGCCAATAGAAAAACGTTTAATAAATTATACTGAAAAAATACAAAGTTTGACCTTCATTGACCTCTGCTGACCACAAAATTAATTTTGAACAATTGAAATATTTTTTATTTAGAAGACCCTTAAATAATCTTTGATTGCATACCATGCTTACTAAGTTTTAAAAGTACATTTTTTTAAATTAAATTTTATTACATTTTCATTTAGGGGATGATTAGACCCACTCACCATATGGGGATTTTAGGGGATTCTTTATGGGTTATTAAGTGTTTTTTTTTAAATCCAATGATACCGAATTCGCTTCTGTTGCAATTTGTCCTATAGGTTCGGCCTCAAATTTGCGGATAGTCCCCGGACTAGTAGCGGCGAGAGTCCGAGAGTAACTATCACCAACTAGTATTAAAAATTCTCCTACAAGAAGAGTTTTTAAGGAATTTTCGATTTTCCTTTTGCACCTTATTCGACTGAGTGTACGTTAACTGCTCAGCGAGTATTAACAGCCTATCTCATCAATGCTATGTTGTACAGTGTTAAATGTTAATAAAACGCCCTACGTATCAGCTATTCTTTGTGTTTGAACTTAATTTCAAACCAGTTTAACCAGTTAAGCTCAAATTTTGGACTAAAACCCTACTCTCAGACATTTAATTTGTGACAAAAATCAATTTTCAAATAATTTTTATCTTCAAAATTACGTTCACCAACTAGGATCCCCTAAACGTCTACAAATTCGACACATTTGCCCAAAGAAATGGGATTTAAGGGTTGAAGTTTTTAATTCAGTGTTGGGCAACATTGGTTTTCGAATTCAGCGTAAAATTACCTATAAGAAAAGTCATGTTGCCCGCTTTTAACACAAAATCGGCGCACTTTCAACGATTAACATTGAAGTCCCATACCGCGTGGAACTAGGCTACCAAATTTTTGTAACTTTGTAACTTTGATGTGGACTTCAGTCTATCAGTTCTTGGCTTAGGAATGTGTAAACGGTGACTTTGGAGCCGTCCTAGAAACGAGGAAATAATAAATTCTTAGGTTGTTCCAAAATCCGAATTAGCCTTCTGGGTCATCCCATGTCAAATCAACCAATGAAAAAACTTCACTGACTCAGATTTTCATGATTTTTTTTGTTGAGTTAATACCCCCAAAAATACCATAAATCCAAAAGTTTAGGTCTCTACGTTAAATACTTTTTGAGTTACAGCCGGTCAAATATTGCCCGTATACTCAAATTTTGGTTCGTGCGCTTTAGCGATTTATGCAGTAGCTCGGAAACTATTTGTCCTAGAAAGCTCTTCCATATGTCATTTGAAAGCTGTTGCAAAAATCTATCCATAATAGGCCTAACTATTTTAAGCATTGTTTTGAGTAATTAATATGCTATTGTACTACAGCATATGTTTTGACCTTGAATATTTCCAAAAAGGTATCTTTGAAAAAAGAAAAAAAAAATGGCTTGATCTTTGATGTAGCCTAAGTTCTATGTATGTGCCAAATTTCAAGATGGGGGGCAATGGGTTTAGATTCTGTAGCTAAATAAAGTCTGGAAAATGTTTAAAATGCAGTTTTTCACAACTTTAAATTTTCTTTTAACTTTGCTCAATAGTAGGGACCTACTCATCAATTACCCAGTAGACGTACATAGGCTGCATTACAGTAAGATATGTTTATAAGGGTTATGCCACCCCATTTCAATAAAAATGGTTTCCAACTTGTGAGCTTAATGTCTGCTTGAGATGTTTCACTCTTGCTCAGTGAATACACTAGCCCTGTCATAGTTTGTGGGTCAATTTTTGTTAGTATGTAACTTAGGGGCACTGCTAGAATTTCTTGTACCTGCGGGTATGAGAACGATGATGAAGGCCCATGTGGATGAAGAAAGCTTAATGTCACCTCTTATTGTCATCAGTTAAAATAACACACAATGCTCAAACCACATACATCTTCAAGCATAGGTTTTAATAGTGTCATGTAAAATCAAGTGAGCCAGCCAGCCATCTTGTTCATGAATCCCAGAACTTGCAAAAGAAGACAATGTCCCATTAAAATCCTACCAAGATTGCTTAGCAACTATGATGTGCAATCCACCTGTGCCACAGTGTTATTTATCGGACTGTCCTCACTGCCCTGGTGCAAGACTGTTGAAGAACAATTTGCTAGATATCATGGACCGGGAAATGATAGAAAACATTATGTTTAAACAGTGGGTGCCTGTAGATCGCTGCAATCTTGAAACATAACTAAATCGGACGATGAATTTGGTGATGTATTTTGAGATCAGTTGATTAATTTGAAGTAGGGATGAGACGTTTAGTGGACGGTTAGAGGTTATTAAATTCGCAAAACAATTAGTAAAAAAAAAAAATTTTTTTTTTTTTAATGAAATGTTATTTTGCTATCACTTTTGGAGCCTACACAAACACGAGCTAACAGATTAGGCCGATAATTTTCTAAAAATGCTCAATTTTGGTGGAGGTGCCGAGTCCCAGGCTGTATTAAGACATCTTGTCTGTTACATATGGTGGAAGAGCCGGGTCATTTAATGCAAGAGTGAGAATAAAACCGTTGTTAATTATTCGTCGGCTGGTCATAAGTACAAAATTACGATTTTTGGAAAAACCTAGGTCTCTGCCAACCTAAATTTGTAAAAAAAAAAAAAAATTTTTTTTTTTTTTTTTTTTTTTTTTTTTAGAAAATAAGGGTTAAACGTTTAAACGCGATTAGTTCAAGGGGTTAAACGTTTACGAAATTAAACGCTTTTTCCCATCCCTAATTTGATGCGACACTCTTTCAGAATAAGGAGCAATCAGAATTTCATACACAAAAAAAGCCTGCTGGAGGATGGGGAATTTTTAGTGATTTGTGACTTTGCGGAAAATTACTCGTTTGTTTTGCAAAATGCAACCCAGGGATACCAATTGGAATAATGCCCAAGCCACAATTCATCCTTTTACAGTGGCATAGGCCTACTACAATGAGAATGATGAGACAAAACATGTAAGTTTTGTAATAATTTCAGAATGTCTTCGCCATGATACTGTGGCCGTTCACCTTTTTCAAACTAACTTAAAGTTAATAGAATTTTTAAGAAACAAGTTCCCTGGGCAGTTAAGAAAATATTTTATTTTTCTGATGACTCCGCAGCCCAATATAAAAACCTAAAGAACTTTGTAAATCTTTGTCTACATAAAGAGGATTTTCATGGTACCTATTGCTGCAGAGTGGCATTTTTCGGCCATTTCCCACGGGAAAGGTACTACTGATGGTTTGAGCCGAACGGTGAAGAGGCTGGCAGCACGGGCAAGTCTGTAGCGAGCATGCCAAGATCAAATAATGACACCAAGGCAGTTGTACAAATGGTCAATTCCAACCTTAACAAATGTGTCCTTTTTCTATCGTACCAATGAGAACCATGACACCCATGAACATCTCCTCAAAGAACGGTTTTCGGCTGCTAGCACGATCTCTGGCACTCAGAAATGACATTGCTTGATACCAATTTCAAACACTACTGTAGCAACGAAAATCTTTTCTTTTTCAACACGCGTTAGAGAAGAGTCTGTGTCAATTTTGGAGCCCAAGCTTCAGCTTGAAGATGTACATAGGTAGTTTGAGCATCGTGTGTCACTGACGACAATAAGAAAGAGGTGACATTAAGCTTTCTTCATCCACATGGGCCTTCATCATCGTTCTCATACCCGCAGGTACAAGAAATCCTAACAGTGCCCCTAAGTTACATACTAACAAAAATTGACCCACAAACTATGACAGGGCTAGTGTATTCACTGAGCAAGAGTGAAACATCTCAAGCAGACATTAAGCTCACAAGTTGGAAACCATTTTTATTGAAATGGGGTGGCATAACCCTTATAAACATATCTCACTGTAATGCAGCCTATGTACATCTACTGGGTAATTGATGAGTAGGTCCCTACTATTGAGCAAAGTTAAAAGAAAATTTAAAGTTGGGAAAAACTGCATTTTAAACATTTTCCAGTATTCATTTAGCTACAGAATCTAAACTCATTGCACCCCCATCTTGAAATTTGGCACATAGGCCTACATAGAACTTACATCAAAGATCAAGCCAAATATTTTTTTCTTTTTTCAAAGATACCTTTTTGAAAATATTCAAGGTCAAAACGTACGCTGTAGCAATTGCTCAAAACAATGTTTAAAGTAGTTATTATGGATAGATTTTTGCGACAGCTTTCAAATGACATATGGAAGAGCTTTCTAGGACAAATAGTTTCCGAGCTACTGCATTTATCTCTAAAGCGCGCGAACCCAGATTTGAGTTTACGGGCAATATTTGACCAGCTGTAATTCAATATTTAACGTAGAGACCTAAAATTTTGGATTTATGGTATTTTTGGGGGTATTAACTCAACAAAAAAATCATGAAAATCTGTGTCGGGGAAGTTTTTTTTGTCCCTCGGTTTGGTTGATTTGACACGGAATGCCCCTTCTTGATTCTGGCGCCGTCCGCAGGTGGAATCGTGTCCAATTTGATTTGTTGATGTTTCCTACTTAAAATATTCTATTTCTCGATTTGGATGGTCGGGAAACACTCCCATAGGTGGAATTGTTAATATTTAATACAATCCAGAAATTAAAAAATCCACCCTGATCGGGATGGATTTGGATAAATCATGTGGATGTTATTAGTCGAAGAAATAAAATAAAAAAAATAAAAAAAAAATAAAAAAAAAAAAAAAAAAATAAAAAAAAAAAAAAAAAAAAAATTAAAATAAATCGTAAAATTGCGATTTTTATGAGAAATAATTTTTCGATTGCGCTCAAAAACGTGGCAGTTCTAACTTCAGAGATTTCGAAGGCCTCCAGAAAATTTCATCGCAATTGGAGTATCGGTTTAGCCAGAATCGTGTTAACAAACACACAAAAATATAGAAAAAAAGAAGAAAAAAAACATTTCGGATTTTTTTCTCCAGTGTAGTGAAATAGAATCTTTGCTTTGCTCGCTACGCTCATCCAAAAATAATTGGTAATTGGCAGTCTGAGATATGATGTTGCATCTTCTTAGAGGTGTTAAGACACAGCTGGTATTGTAAGTGAATATTGTAGTAGGGCCGACCAATGTTATTTTCAGTAGGCCTATTCTGATTCTTCTGATTCCTATAATATGTTTTCTAGCACATACTGTACTTTGATATGGTTAAAGATGAAGTGGCAATTACTCCACAAACAATTGACAACATTTTTGACAATATTATTAAAAGTGTCTCACAATGTCTATTCCAACTATTTTGGCCTACCTGAATAATATAAACACATGGAGCTGCCAAAAGTCACCTTTTGTCGTCAGGTGTCTCAGAAGAACCGTGTAAGAAATTGTAGCGAATAGGTCGTGTCATGGCTAACGTCTACGTCATAGATGGTGGACCTCCAACAAATGTGCATTAAAATGAAAATAATAAGCAAACTGCAGATATAACAACACTATTGTCATTTTTCATGGCTACATTGATGGTCATTCCATGGAGTTATAGTAGTACTGTCGTAAACTCCATGGTTTGACAGCACGTAAATAACAAATATGGCCACCACTTCCCGTCGAGTTGAGGAAACCCGAAATCGATAATCGAAGACGGACTATCCCATTAGAGCTAGATCTCCTCCCCCCTCAAACTCCATGGTCATTCAACCAAATACTCAATGCATACCAGACAATCTAGACATGCTATTAAAACAACCAGTATGTTTGATTCAACTATGATCGTATGGTCGAAGGACAATTTCACAGGACAGGACATTTCAGGACATTTCTTTTTAGTAAATTTAAACACTATGCGTATTAACCTACTGAGCGATCTCTGTGTGCAAAGTAGTAAGTATTACCTTAATATTTGGCAAGCCAATAAATAACAAGGGTTCTATCTGTTGTGATATACTAGGCCGTACTTCAATAAAATAATGTTTGGAGTTTGTGGGAGTTTCAAGTCGGAAGTTTTGTGATATGTCAGTAAATTTGGATATAAGAATTTTTAAAACAACAAGATCGTTAAGATGTATGCCCATTACAAAATGGGAGATAACAGATAATGAATCATTGTAAGCCTATGGAAGACCGCCACAAGTATGACTACGCAAATTAACAGAGCAACTGCATGGCAATATCGCAAACAAAGTTTTCTTTCTTACAACAACCTCGGAGATTACTTTCGATGCAGCCATCTTTTACATGTTTCAGGCAACCGATTATGGGTGGACACAAAATAGTGTTGGTATGGGGATTTTAGGGGATTCTTTATGGGTTAGTATGTATTTAGTTTTTTTCCTGAATCCAATTATATCAAATTCACTTCTATTGCAATTTGTCCTAGGTCAGCTTGGATAGACTTATTTTTTTTTATACTTTTAGAACTTCAAATTTTGTTTATTAGCATTAGCATATTATGTTTTGTGTCACATCTGGCTAGCAATTTCACAGAATGTCATTCACCACTTAAGTCAGTCGGTTACCTAGCGCATAAATATGTTAATGTTGAACACTCCAAAAATCCTAAAAATATTCCTACCATAGGCCTACCATTGATGTTTATTGTTCAAAAATAAAATACATTAATGTTCGTGTTCCTCAGGAATCGACCCCATCTAACATATTAGGCCTAGCTGCACACGACTGTGTGCAATACAGTGTGTTTCATGTTATTGGTTGTATTGAGAAATTTATAAAAAGCTTTCAGTTCACTCCAAGATAGATATTTTGGCAGTATTCATTGAACTTGACATTGACATGCACATTTAGTTGTGAATTTATATTCAAGGATACCGGTAGGCTAGGCCCATGGGCCATAACTTATTTTACAAACGTTTAAATGAACATAACAAATTGCCCGGTACTTAAGATTAATGCGTTTCCTTCTTCTAGGTGTCTACTATTGAAGAAACTAAGGAACTACCAATGAGAGGTGAGTTTCAAGCCAATACCAGAGTTCCAAATGATGTCACGTTAAACATTTTCAATAATTTGTATTTAAAAATTTTTAATGAGCTAAAAACGTTCAACAAGGCTTCAAAGTAGGGATCACATCGATTCCAAAAACTTGAATCGATCATTGTGGCTTCTCCCGCCCGCCATACGCCACGGAACGATGTATTTCTCAAAGTTTGGTTGTCGTCTGTTGATCGTACTGCCTGACATTGTGTACGATCAGCATCTGGTGGAGTGGGGGGGACAGTGGACACGTGGTTCACCGCTCTGCTACGCCCTCAAACATGAAGCGCAAAAGTTTAAACTGTCGAGTTAGAAATCAATTCCTCCAATTTGGAATCAATGCTGATCAATTTTAACGATTGTTTTTCATTCTGTTCTGTTTTTGTTGCCGTGTAGGTTACAAGTTTTGCTTCGATGATGTTAGGCTAGTGTTTGGTTTGGTTTTATTACATAATTTTTACCCCTTACACACAAGGTAGGGCATATTATTACAAGTCAATTTGTATTCATGGTGGCTCGATTTAACCTGTTTGTGCATCCGAGTCTTATTGTGTTGTGTTCACTGTACGAAGTGCCAACTGGTGTTTCTGTTTGCAGCCGGTCGAGGACTACGTGTAGCCATGGCGGCCCCTGCTCTGAACAGACGCCGCTCTGCATCGTGTCTGCGCACAGCCGTCTTCCTGTTCATCGTGACCTTTGTATGGCTGCAACTTCACGTTGCGAATCTCAGTAACACGCGGACACAGCCTGGCGCGTTCTCCTCGGAAGTGAGTATATATAGGGCCTATTCTCGATCTGACTTTCACAACTCGTATGGCGTTTTTCTTTCATATGTAAAACTGTCAACTTTGTGAAAAATAAATTAATAGCCCTACTCAAACAAATACCACCAAAAATATCCATAGGGATTTGTAGAAAATTATCCATGGGTGGGTGTCCAGATAGCTTGGGAATGTTTGTCTCATGGCTAATGACAATTCAAATTTTAAATACTTAGTACTTACCTACCCGGTACCTTGCTTGCATTTAGAATTTAGTGACAATTTCTTATAAAGACTAGAAGATGACTGATTTATGATTTTAGACAATGCATGGCTATTTTAAGAGAGGAGAGTAAATTGAGATAGAAACATAAACTTTCATTGTTCCATTGGACAATGAGGAGGAAGATGTTGATGAGAACTTATATCCCCAGAACGTAAGGCCAGCAACAGATGGGCCGAATGTAGCGCTAGCCCTAGTAGCTGAAGATTATCAAACGGCTAGCTCTTCAACTGTAGAAGTTTGTTTATTTTTCGCACAACAGGCTACAAATTTCAGAATATGTTCTCAACACTATGACACATCTCCAGTATAAAGTAGGCCAAAATTAGTTCACCGGAAGTTGGTCAAAACAAAAGACTAACGCAAACTTGTGAAAAAAACCTAAAACACACTTAAATATCTGTATCTTTGGCATTTTATGGGTTAGAATCTTAAAATTGGTCTTAAAAGTTGTGAATTAACAACATCTATTAGAATTTGCAAACAAAATATCAAAATATTGTATTTTAAGAGTCGCAAATTAATAAAAAGTGTAAAAAATTACAGTAAAAAATGATTTACCGCACTTTGGTTCAATTTTAAATGCATTTTTTGTTGAAATACCAAAAAAATATTTGCATTGCTATTTAGCCTGATTCTTTGGCTAAAACATTGTCGCTGGTCGAACTCTGGAACGTGAACTTCATAGCATCGTTTTTATTATTCCCTGAGTTTCGGTGCAGCTCCCGCGGCGCTAACCAGGCATATGGAAGTGTTATTTGCGGGGTGCCGATATAGGTAAATAGTGCATTAAATCGGAAATGGTTTACTTTAAGTTAATGCGGTTAGTGTAGAAATATTGAGGGAAGGCTTATTTGATTGGATATTGCTTTACGTCTCATATTTATGCAACTTGGCTAATCGAGACGAAGGGAGGGACGTAAGGGATGACGCGGGGGGACAAGGGGTGGACAGGCCTGTGCTGGTCAGAACCAGCCACAAGCGTATGGGGAGGGCAGTAGTTCCCCTACGTCGTGGTCGTCTCCGTCTGTGTCATCATCCGTCCGTGTTGTCTTTGTCGTCGCCGTCGGGGAGGTAGTAAAAGGGAAGGGGTTCCCCGACGAGCCCCAGAGCCGCCATTAGTTTAGGGAGTAAATCCCCTATTCAGGGGCCCAAAAACCGCGAAAAGGTGTGGTGGAATTTGAAGGCCCTGGGGCTTATACTGAAGTTATTATTTTTTCATTTGAGAAAAACGGCACATATACCTTATTAGGGTATTGCCGGAAATTTAAAAAGAAAATGCGACTTTCCAATTTTTAAACGGAATGGTTTCGTGAAATTTACAAATCTCTGAGACCACATTTTATAGCTATCGAAATAAAAAATACACGGTTATAAAGGTTTATGATCTTCTCCATGTTGCATCAAAACCATAGCATCTAGCGTATTGATTTCTAATGGGCCCAATATTAGTGAAGCACCGAATTCATGGAATGTTCTATCTTTTTATTTGCCGTAAATAATACTAAATTTTTTTTTAAAGAGGGGACGAAGTCAAAGTCTGACTTTTTTGTGGGTTTAAGGCATCAAGGGGGGGATATTGAGAAAAATTTTTTTTTTTGTGAAAAATTTTAAAGAAAAAAAAATATAAAATCTTCATAACTCAGTTCCAACTAGTGGGGTTGAGTGGGGGGTTTTCCCCCTTTTATCAAGGGATGAAACTTGATACTAAGCTTGCCAGACTCAGTGTTTTTCCACATCATTAATCCTTCCTCCCACAATTTATCCACTCTTTTGCCTCCCACAGTTTTTACTTTTCCCACATGCCCACACTTCATTCCGTTTTCCAAGCTTCTTGAATTAATTTTTCCCCATTTTTCTTTTGGCCTTCCTACTTTCTTTTCCCCTCCCTGCCGCTTCAAATTCTCGTCTTGGAACCTTCTCTGCCCATTTTTTCATATGTCCAAACCATCTTAGAGTTCTCTTCTAGTTTAAACTTAAATCTCTCCAATCCCAGTTTTTTCCTATTCATTTTTCTTATTTTGTCCACCTTTTAACTCCCTTAATACTTTTAAAAACTTATTTTGCTGTTCCAGCTGCTTCTTCTTTTTCCCATGCCCATTTTACTGCCCCATAGTTGAAGGTACAAAATACAAAAAATAAAAAAACACAAAATTTCCAAGTTTTTAATTTGTATTTTGTTATTGGGGTGCAATTTTTGGTTCTTTTTTCTAAAATAACCCCCAAACTTTTGAGAAAAAAACCTTTCTCATCCCGGCTTTGGGTAATTTGAATTATAAATAATGTTATTTGGTCAGTTAAGGGCGCCAAAATCGTTGCGGTATGAAGTATGTTCTTTTTTAAAAAACTTTTAAAAATGTAGTAAGAGGCGGGTAGTTAAATTTTTTTTTTAAATGGTTTTTACCCTCAAATTAATTTTATGTTAGGCGATTTTATTTTGAAATGGTTAAAATGGAATTTATGTTTATTTTTAATTATATTTTTTTATTTTGTTTTTTGTTTCAATGACCAAAAAGGGGGTTAAATTATATTGTTTATGCCCAAGGGATGATTTACTTTAAAATTTTTATATGGGGCTGGCACAATGAAAATGTTTTTATATGAGGCAGTTTTTAAAACGAACCTTTGCTATGAAGGCAACAATTGCTTGTTTCAAATTGTTTTATCATAAAAATAAATTGGTTCTAGGAGCGTTCGCGTTCGACGTCAAATGTAGAAGCGGGTATACTAAATACTTAACACCTTCTGCAGCTCAGCTAAGTATAAGGTGACCAACGTAGGTTTGCCCGGTACAGTAGCGTTTTCAGGACACTTGTACCAGTGCCCGAGGGGACCCCTTAAAAAGGACGTATTTTACCTTTTTGCAATTTTGAGGAGAAAGTGCCTGGTATTTTTTAACTATACCATGCATGGAAGGATAATTTTTATTTTAAAAAATTCACTCCTCTGATAATACAAAATAGTAGAGACAGTGAAATAGTTTTCCCACTTCCAAGGAGATAATTAATTTCTATCGGGGTGGCGAGAAATTTTTAAGTTTTGGGGGGGTCCGGGTAGCCACGTGTTAAAAAACGTAAAAATCGTTAGGCCATATATTTTTGGCGCTCCCTTTACCAATGCGACACTTAGCCATAAAGTAACCTGAGTTTTTTGATACAAAGTTATTCATTTTGAAGTTTGAACTTTTTTTGGGAAAAAAATAATAAAAATTCTCATATTATGTTAGTTTCAACATTTTAGTAATATCACTTACTGAAGTCATAGCCTAGCCCTTTATATTTGTGTTATGTTTGACATTAAATGATTTAAGAGAGAAGTTACATTTAAAAATGAATTGGATTTTATTTGCTTCACTTTTGGGCCACTTTTGACGAACACAAAAATAAAATAAATTTTTTTCTATTGTAAACAAAAAATTAGGAAAATTTTTAAAAATTTAAAAACGATGTACTGGACTCAAATTTTGGGACTCGATACTCGAGTTATTTTAAGTACTCTTTTCGGATCTACTGAACTAAAAACCGGGACTCCACATAGTGCCAAATAATATTTTTTATTACTATTAATAGAGGTTATAACTTTTTACCTAGGGTTATAACATTTTACTTTGTAAGTAGAATACATTTTTAATTTTTGTATGACTTACTAACTATCTGTGGTGTTGTTCCCGCAATTGTCAAATCGTTGAATCGATTTGGTAACATTTTTTTCAAATTATTTGAGAAATTGTAAGTTTTTTCCCCAATTAAAAACGTCCTAAGAATAAAATTTTTTGATTCATTTATAAAAAATCGTTTTAATTTATTATACCGATTTTGGAAAAGTTTCACCAATACAGGGACCAATTTTGGGAAAAAAGCTGTTGAAAATTGTAAAAAAAAATGTCACCAATATATCGACTGGCGCTGCCTTCGCCCTAAAAAGACTATTTATTTGGAGTTCCAAAAACCCCGGTAAATGCGGAATTCGGGAAAAACAAATCAGCCCCGTTGAAAGGCACACTGCAGAAAGAGGGTGCCGTCACCGTTTGTTTGCAAGGACCCATTTCGTTTAGATGATTTCCCCCTCCTGGGAATGAGCAACACCCATGCGAGATGTGTAGTTTTCAAGAAGCAGGCACGAAGGAAATAGCTACATTGTCCGACTGGAGACATCGCCCTGGTTTTTTTTCCGTGCAACAAGACCTACCACACCATGAAAAAACTTCTGGTTCTTGGCTTTTTCTGTCATAGGGCCCAATATTTCATTTCCTCATATCCATGCTTCACGAGAAGCATGAACTCTAGTTTGGGTTGTCTTCCCACAAAGGATTTTTCTCTTTTGTCTGTGATTATTTCTGACAGACAATACGCTTGAACTCTGGTGGTTAACCTTTACAAAACAAAAAAAGGGCCCCATTTTGGTTTTTTAAAAAAGGCCCCCTTTTGGTTACTCCTTGGCGTTTGGGTTTTGGGGCTTTTAAATAATTATCAACCACATTTAAATAGTAAAAATAATTTCTTGTACAAAGTTTTTTAATGTGTTTCCCTGCAATTTATTTTAGTTTTAGTGCTCCTTTATTTAATTAAGTTTTTAGGTTTTTGTTGGGTTTTTGATAGTTGGTTGGTGACTCAAAAATAATTATTCATAACCGTTGGCCCATTGCATGCTGGAAAATGCATAATTGATTATAAATATTGTCTGTATTTTTTATATCTTTTATTTATTTAGGTGAATAAGCAAGACCTTTCAAATAAGTCATGCTTTGATTTTGGGTTTACCTAGTGGCTGGTTTTGAGGTAAATAGGTGGGGGAAAATGAAATTTTAACAAAGAAACCATGGCTAAAAAGAGATTTTTGAACAGGTAAATTGTTAGAAATAAAAAATGTTGGGATATTCCGTTCTTTATATTTTTTACAAAAAAAATGAAAAATTTATGTCAACAATAGTCCAAAAGTGTTCTTTTTTAACGCTAACAATATCTTTAATTTTGTTGGGGTTATTATTAGAAAAGAACCCAAAAATTGCACCCCAAAAAACAAAAAAGAAAATTCCAAAACTTGGAAATTTTGTTTTTTATTTTTTATTCTTTAAAGTTTTTCACGAAAAAAAAAAAATTTTTTTCTCAATACCCCCCCCATTTATGCCTTTAAAACCCACAAAAAGTAGGCTTGATCTTCGTCCCCCATTTGAAAAAAAAAATTTTGATTTTTTACGGCAAATAAAAATATGAACACCCTGAATTACGGTGCTTCCTAATATTGGCCCATTATGACAAAACAAAACGCAGATCATAGGTTTTATGCAACATGGAGAAGATGCATAGACCTTTTTTAAAAGGGGATTTTGGGATTTTGAAGCCCAAATATTGGGTTTAGAGATTTGATAAATTTTTACGAAAAACCCTTCCCCTTTAAAATTGGAAAAAACGCATTTTTTATTAATTACCGGCAATACCATAAAAAAGGTATATATGCCGTTTTCCAAATGAAAAAAAAAATATATTCAAAATAAGCCTTTCCCCAATTTTTACACTAACCGCATTACTTAAAAAACCCCTTTTTCCCATTTTAAAGCATATTTTCCCATTCGGACCCCGCAAATAAAAATTCCATTGCCTGGTTAGGCCGCGGGAGCTGCACCGAAAAAACAGGGAAAAATAAAACGATGCTATGAAATTTCCGTTCCGGTTTACCAGCGGGGCAATGTTTTAGCCAAAAAATCAGGCTAAATAGAAGCAAAATTTTTTTGGATTTCAACAAAAAAATGCATTTAAAATGAACCAAAGTGCGGAAATATTTTTACTGTAATTTTTACACTTTTTTTTAATTTTCGATCTTAAAATACAATATTTTGATATTTGTTTGCAAATTTTAAAAGTGTGTTAATTCAAACTTTTTAAAACCAATTTTAAGATTCTAACCCATAAAAATGCCAAAGATACAGAATTTTAAAGGGTTTTTGGTTTTTTTTTACAAGTTTTCGTTGTCTTTTGTTTGACCAAATTTTCCCGGGGAACAATTTGGCCACTTTTTACTGGAGGGGGTCATAGCATAGTGTTGAGAACATATTCTGAAATTTGTAGCCTGTTGTGCAAAAAATAAACAAAAAAATCCAAGCTCGGCTGATAATCTTCTAATATAGGCTTAGGGCGACCTGGGCCTGCCTTGCAAGGGCCTACAAAGAGATCGATGATATGGGAACATTTCACTCGCGCCTCTAGCGTCTTGGCGCAATGTAAATATTGTAGAAAAAATTGTAGAAAAAAATATCACCCAAACTCGAAATTAAGGTTTTTTTTATTACCCGAACCCAAAAAACCCCAACCTAAATTGGCTACCCGCAGACCCTTTAAACCTTATCAAGTATTAATACAATCAAATTAAGGGGAAAAGCCGCGAATAAATAGACTCATCACGTCTTAAAAAGATTGGCATTTTCCTGACCAATAATCAAAATTAAATAAATTTTAAAAAAAAGGGGGGCCCCCCCCCGGTGGGAGTTTTATATTCCAAAGGGGGTCCCGAAATGTGGAAAGGTCTTTTAAAAAAACCCCCGTGGGGAAAAATTTTTTTTCTTTTTTAAAAAAAACCTCTACAAGGAAACATTCCGTAGAAAAATGTAAAAATTGAGGTTATAACCCCAGCGGAATTGGGGGGTTTAAATTGGGATTGTAATTTAAAAAAAAAAATAAAAATAAAACAAATTTTAGCTATTTTTTTTTTTTTTTTTTAAAAAAAAAGGGGGAAAAAATTTGGGGTTTGACTTTTTAAATCCAGAAATGGGTCTGTTCAAAATTTCAACGCAAACTGTTCAGCGATTCGGATGATTTTTGGCGTACACACACATAAACACACAGAATCATCGAAGTGCCATATTTCTTGAATTGTAATCCTCAATCGCTTCTCTAACTCGTCTAATTAGTGAATGGGTCAGCAATTTTTAAGTTTCTGGGCTAAGATCCTGGGCTCTACCTGTACAGTTGACAAGTCCTTGACCCGCTGAAGGTGGAAAGCTGTGGGATTCCTGTAGGAGTTTGTAGATCTATCTATTAGTACGTATGCAATGATCTTTGTGTGTTTGTGTCAGGTGAATGACTCTGCAGCTATCCTCAGCATGGTGCCGCAAGTGCTGCATAAGTTCCTCACGCCAAAAGCTCGGAACCACTCTGCGACTCCTAATGTCACCGACGCTAGTACTGCAGCTGCGCACAACGTGTCTGAGATGAAGCGCAGCATTGAACGCTACAACGAGCAGCAGACTGTCATCAACGAGGATGTGTTTGGCCCTATCCAGAATGACACTCTTATAATTGTGGTGCAGGTATGTAACAGACCTAAGTCCATTAAGAGGTGATTTGTTTTGTTGAAGAGGAGGCAGGCATGCTCATTTTACGCGACTTAAAATTTCTCAGCTAATTTTAGTCATATCTGCTCGTAATTTTACTAGGGGGCGCGATTACTTGATTTCTTGAGTTTTTTGGAGCTCGTTTTTACGCCCTTTTTTGTCCGAGCCGAGCCTACAAAAACACAGAGTTTGCTCATTTTCATTAACACTCAACAGGAATGTTTGTTTGTTTGGAACAAATAGGCCTACTTTCACGGAAGCGCAACGGAAGAATGCCGCAGCAGTGAGCAGAGTAATAGACAATAACGAGCGTCACCGTAGGCCTGCCCTAAGCTTAGGCATACAGTAGATCCCGCGTGATAATTAAACCGGCTTTTACTTTGTCCGTCATAATGTGAACCAGTAAGACCACGTTAACATTACTGTAGCTACTACCCGGGTAATCATTACCAGGGTAACACACTATCGTTCACACCTACTTTGAATTACGATCATATTGAGTAGGTCATTAGTAATGACTCATTACTTACCTAAACATAACGTTCTCGGAAACTATATTTAGAAGCCTGCGCGCACTCAATAACATAACCTTAAAACTCCGGCTGTCCGTCTATTTGAATAAGAGTATGCGACTCTTCGTTTGTGAAATTCGCCATCTCAAATGATAAATCCGTTACACAACAAAACAAAACAACACAACACAACAATTACGAACAACAAACAATTATGTGAAAGAGCTAGGACGAGACCTATTTGGAAAAGTTAGGTTATAAATGTCAATTACCAGGGTAGCTAACTTTGTGTGTTCCCACTACTCTTTTTTTACAAGGTTACGCGAGTAAACCTCCTAAATTACCTGAGTCAGATTTCGTACCAGCGTAGCTTCTTTCATGCGTTCACATACAGAAATTACCAGCGTAATAAGTTAATAACACCTACCCGCATAATATGCTAGTAATGTAAACGGGGTATAAGGAAGTCCCAGACACATTAATAGGGAACTCTATGTTAAAAAATTGGATATTACAAATTTCACATAGTATCACATAATTCAAACTTATTTTCTATATCCCGTGGATAGTAATAATATAGAAAGTGAGTTGTTGCGTACTAATAATTTTAAGTCCGCGCGGAAATATTAAAAGAATTTCGTAAGTCAAGTAGGGTATCCAGTTTTTATTGAGTACAAAATTTTTGGTATAGTTTATTTGGATTAAGGCCATATATTATTATATTATTGATGTGGTCAGGAATCTCCACGGTATGTTACCATCGCCGCCCCCGCTCAGCCTAAAACTGCAGCAAATAGCGGTGCATTGAAGCCTCGATTCTGTATTCCCATATTAGTTAGGCGGGTTAAAGCCGATATTGAGACCAATTCGGGGTTTTGTGATAGAAGCATGAAATTTTGACCATATACTCAGAAAAAATAGCCGAGTTCAAAAAGAAAAGGAGGCCAAAAGATTTCCAAACCGTTTGGCCTCTAGGGGTGTCCAAAGTGAGAGCACATATATTTAAAAAAAACTGACACAAACGTCATACATTTGATAAAAAATCGTCAATTATTTGTTAGGAAAATACTTTTTAGATCATTATAAATATATGTGCTGGTTGCAATTATCAATAGATTTGATACATTTTTGACCTTATTATCAGGACACTGATTACAATAAATATGCGGATATTGATCAAAACCAGCCTTGCGACTACTTTTTTCATTGAGAAATAAATGGCGAATTCTAATTTTGATCATGCTGTGAACTTTTATTAATGGCATGTTAAGTTTGACCTTTGACCTCCATTATAGTTTTACATGTTTCATTCAGGCAAGTATTTTTAACTTATTGATCTTTGGAAGCATAACATAATGTAAACACAAAGCTCTTCAACAGTGAGCCTATTTATTGATCTTTTCCGAAGTAACGTGATAAAGAGTAGTACATGGCTGACTCTTGACCCTTGACCTGATTACAGTTTATTACTGGATATCTACCTAAACCTGGCTTGTGACCATTCATTTAATAGGTAATCGGGTGAGGATTCCATTGGTTATGATTGAAATTTTATATTTATGCTCAAAATGTGATTTGAAAAAAAAATAAAATCGATGAATGAATTAAATCATGCCATTGAGTGAGTAACGTGTGAGAATGTGCCCGCAGGAACATCCCATATAATTTTTGGAAAGCAATTAAATGATTTACCTTACTGTACACAATTGAAAAACAAATTGTAAAGATTTGGGGTTTTCGTGAGGGGGGAATCTCTATTTGACAATATTTAGTCTTAAGCCAGACTGAAAGAAATGGAATATGACACTGGCAGGTATGATCTCTTAGGTCGATGGTCAGTTTTGGGTTTACGGGAACTCGCACACCCCTTGGGCCACTACTTTTTGGGAAAGCATGCAATGTCTTTCCATAGAATAAGAAAAGTTTATAATGTAGCATCGAGATTCTTTTTTTGGTTTTTCCCTGTATGACCATGGGTTAGTGAAGGATTACTTTTTGAGGAGAAAGACGTACTTTTGTAACAGGTGAACTTTTTTGTTGTTAGTGTAGCTATCCACCATGGGTGTGTTTCTCATTCGTATCTTGCTGGTTAAATGAGTTGTGGATAGCGTGTGTACGTGGGGCAAATTTACAATAATTACATGTTTTGTGATTAACAAACAATTCTTAATGTCGCAATGAGTGCTAATATCCTTGCAAGCACTTTATGGTTTAATGTTGTTTGTGGCAAATCAACACGAAGGAAATATTGCAAACGCCGGGAAAAAAGAGGTAAGAAAGTCACAGCCGAAGTAAGTTATAATCTTTATCTGATATAATAGACGGTTTTTAAGGAAACTGGACGTTTTCCTATTTCATTAAATAAAAGCAGATTAGATGATGGTAGTGGCATTGAACATACTTTACTAAAGAACAATGCCAAATGGCAACAAATCTTGTCTTCTAAAATTAAATAACAAGTGATTGAAACGAACGAAATGTGCCTCATTTTCAAATACTGATCTATTGTAATGAGTTTTGGACTTCTTTTATTCGGATTCATCCACTCAATTCGAAAGGCAATTTTCAAGATTAACAAGGAGATGCTAGTACAAATTGTCCCTTGATGTTTTGCTCCAACAGAATCAATTATTCAAGATGGCTTATTTTTCACCTACGTGATATGCTTCTTCTCGAAGAAACTAGCCGTGATGTGTTCGTTTGAATTTTGATAAGGGAAATTTCGTCGTTAGAAAAACTAAAAACCCTTCTCAGCTATAGGAATTGATCATGCTCTCGAAAAAACGAACGCACCAAAAAAGGGAGACGGAGGTGCAATTGGCATTCTGCAATCTCCAGACGCTCTTCGTAAGATGGAATGATTGTTGTTCCAGAAATAGCAAAGATTGTAACCGATATCGAAAGCAAGGTAGAAAATAGATTATCACCATCATAACAAAATAAAAGTTTTCAACAAAACTTTGCATCTGATGTTGTAAACTTACCTAATTCATTCGTGCCTTTGGAAACCCCTTTAAAGAAACAAGCACTGACCAGTATCGGCTCATACAAAAAAATCATGTCTGAGGAAACCAAAAGAACTATTATCAACATCGAGGAGTTAGGTGAGAAAAAAATGCATGATTTCTTCAATGAACGCCTAAATTCTCAGCTAAAAACGTGTCCGCGTAATTAAAAAGAATAAACTCTTTCTCTTCGGAACTGCTCCTAGTAAAAAAAAAAAGCAACAGCTACAAATTAAGACCTTGAAAAGTGACTGTGCACTCACTGTTTTCACGCTTTTACATAGGTTGTCAAATGAGGAATGGAGATCTGGACAAATTCTTACAACCAAAAACCTGCCCTCCATCGATTTCGCAGATAGCTTCTTAGAACCGGCAAGAAATTGGACACCCCTTGTTGTCTTAAAGATCCTGATTACACAAGCAAATCAATATTCATGTCGATGCCATCTGTTTGGGGTGCTGCAATGTGCACATGTGAACGCAATGCCATTATTTTTAGCATTTACGGGCTGTGACATTTGTTTCATCGGTTTCTGGAAAAGGGAAAAGAAGTCTCTGAGGAAAGTATGGAATCTCCTTCCGGAAATAACACCTATTTTAACAGTCTTTTTTCCCACAATAAATGAGATCGACGAACAAATTTACGAATTACTCGAAAATTCACAGTGATATGTACGACAGAACAGTACATTTCTCTCTGTAAACGCGTGTCGTAAAGAGTTTGTTCACTCAGAAGAGAAAAAACAAGGGAATCGCTACCACCTACCCAAGACGCATTGATACCCCATATTCTGCGCTCAACACTTCAAGCTGGACACCTGTGGGGCTCGGCACACATCGCTATGCAACACTTCCAGATCCATCAAATGTGGGGTGTATTAAAGGACCTTAGGGAGCTTGGGAACCGAAATGGACTTCACTGCCAAAACGCAATGTTTTCCCTGTGAAGAATTTCAAGTGTGCAAGTGAAAAGAACGATTGCAAGGAGGAGATATGTTCATGCTATGCCACTGGACAACCCTGTTGTGCATCTTGCAAGGGCAGATGAGAATGCAGTTTGAAAGGTAATCTACTAGCAAATTTTAAATATTACTCAAAAGTTTTATCAAGTCAATCTTGTGAATTTCGCTGATGTGACCTTTAACATGCATAATGAGAAAGCATTGTGATCAACGTATTAATAATTAAATACTAATTGATATTTGTACAAAAATTCATAAATGCATCGTTATACTTATACATTGCATGTGCACTGTACAAAACACTAATTACGTACAGTATTGCATTTGTGATTTTGATGATGAAATTAACTCCCGCAAAATGATATGTGGCTTTTAAAAAAAATGAAATGTTTCCATATATTATAAGGTTAAAGGGTCAACCTTTTGTTTAATACAGTTATTGTTACTCAAAAAACAATGTTAACTTGCTTTCTCGGGTTGTTATTTTCTATCAAACGAGTAGTCAACAAGCTTAGATTTGATTAATATACAATTTTAATATAATTCAGGTCCAAGGTCACTCATTGACCGAATTAAATTTACACTAGTCCGTAAAAGCAAAAGGAAACATGATTTTTTCATGATGTTCATGACATGATTTTTTTTATGATTCAATCATCTATCAAACGAGTATTACAAGCCTATAGTTTTTCATTTTACAATCTTAATAAAATTTCAAGGTCAAAGGCACCATTAGCAATGTAAATTTACAATAAGTGTTAAAATCAGAGTTAACTTGACTTCTCCATTCAATTATCTATCAAACGAGTAGTCACATGCCTAGATTTGATTAATATATCGCTTTTTTTTTTTTTAAATTCGGGTCAAAGGTCAATTATGTTAATATACTGTATTTCAAAGTTTAAAAATCATTTTATTAATGTTAGAAAACATTATTATACATAATTCATTCCATATTTTGGTAAAATGTAGACTGAAGCGTGTTTTTTGTTGTTTTTTAAAATTATTCATACTCGAACTTTGGATACCCCTAGATGCCAAAACGGAGTCGATTTCTTCTGGCCTCCTTTTCTTTTTGAACTCAGTTAATTTTTCTGTACATATGAGCAAAATTTCATGCTTCTATCACAAAACCCCGAATCGTTCATCTAATCCGCTCCACTATATGATCTAGGGCGACGGTCGTTCGCCCGCAGCCAAGCGCACGCGACTGCTAGAAGGCGATGACTAACTCGACCCTGTTTACAGCTATCCGAGTTGGGGGGTTTTCAGCTATCTGCACACGCCGTCCCGAAAGATTTACAATCTTGAAACTCGGTATATGACCTGATATGTGGTCCATGACATACCAAAAAAAAATCACCCGACCGATAGCCCGTTCTGTGTTAAAAAAGTGCGTAAATATCGACGATAATCGTCCGGCTGATTGGTTGGTTGGTTGGTTGGTTGGTTGGTTGGTTGGTTGGTTGGTTGGTTGGTTGGGGGGTGGGGGTGTAGTGGATTCTGCCAGAGGAATAAGAGCCTACAGAGAAAACGGTACATCTTAGAAATATGAAACTTGAACCACACTTAGATGTACCTCAGACTCACAAACTTCCGCCGAGAGACAAGCAATATTCCACCCCCAACACCCCCTAAATCATCCCCTAAAATTAAAATAATTCATAGCTCTAACCCAAAATTGAATTTTAGTCAATTTTATTAAAATTATGTTCTTATGTATTTTAACCCAATCGGTCTATTCTCATTATATAAACCACATTTTGTCAACCCCAATCCCTAATAGTTTATATTATTTTACCCTTTATTTCCAGCATTCCCACGAAGGCACCTAATGAGTTATCATTATGAAATTGAAAATGATGGTACATAATAATATGAAAAATAATCCGCCAAGAGGCAAATTTAAGGGGATATTCCACCCCCAACCCCCCAAAACTGGAATAAATCATAGCTCTAATCTAAATTGATGTTTTTTTCCAATTAGTTATTAACCTTCTGTTTTAATGTGTTTTACTCCCATCGGCCTATTCTCATTTCCTAAATCACATTTTTTCAACCCCCATCCCTTATAGTTTATATTATTTAAACCTTGATTTCCAGAATTCACCATGAAGGCACCTAATGAGGTTTTCAGCATGAAATTTGGCATGATGGTACATACTAAAAAAAAAAATCATTCGCCGAGAGGCAAAACGATATTCCACCCCCAACACCCCCTAAATCATCCCCTTAAAAATTTGGAATAATTGATAACTCTAAACCAAAATTGAATTTTTATTCATGTTATTAAATTATGTTTTAATGTGCTTTAAACCCAATCGGCCTATTCTCATTTCCTTTGTCACATTTTTTCAACCCCCTCCCTAATAGTTTATTATTATTTTTTACCTTGATTTCCAACATTCACCATGAAGGCACCCAAATGAGTTATCAGCATGAAATTTGACATGATGCTACATACTAATATGAAAAATCTTCGCCGAGAGGCAAGCAATATTCCACCCCCAACACCCCTAAATAATCCCCTAAAATTGAATAATTCATAGCTCTAACCTAAAAATTGAATTTTTATTTAAATTAGTAATTAAATTATGTTTTAATGTGTTTTAACCCAATCGGCATATTTTCATTATATAAACCAACATTTTGTCAACCCCCATCCCTAATATTTATATTATTTTTATCTTGATTTCCAGCATTCACCACGAAGGCACCTAATGAGTTATAATCATGAATTTGTCATTATGGTACATAATAATATGAAAAATAATCCGCCGAGAGGCAAGCGATATTCCACCCTCAACACCCCCTTAAATTGGAATAATTCATAGCACTAATCTAAAATTGATGTTATTATTTAAATTAGGTGGTTATTAAAAAATTTTGTTTTTAATGTGTTTTAACCCAATCGGCCTATTCTCATTTCCTAAACCACATTTTTCAACCCCCATCTTTTATACTTTATATTATTTTTACCGTGTTCCAGCCCTTCACCATGAGGCACCTAATGAGTTATCACATGGAATTTGCATGATGTTACATACTTATATGAAAAATAATTCGTCGCGATGCAAGCGATATTCCACCCCACATCCCAAATCATCCTCTAAAATTGGAATAATTCATAGCTTTAATATTTTTATTTTAAATTAGTAAATTATGTTTTAATTGTGTTTTTTAAACCCCAATAAGCCTATTCCCTTTTCCTAAACAACACTTTTTCAACCCTCATCATCCCTAATAGTTTATATTATTTTTACCTTGGTTTACAGCATTCACCATAAAGGTACCGAATGAGTTATCAGCATGAAATTTGGCATGATGGTACATAATAATATGAAACATAATAATCCACCAGGAGACAAGCAATATTTAACCCCCACTGTTCCCTACCACTCTTTACTTTGGGAAAAACGTTATGTTGTATTTATTACAATTTTTAATATTTTAATTGCTGATTAAAATTTGCGTCAATGTGTTATAGTCCGGCAACAAATCATTCACACAAAAACCCAAGACGACATTAATCACCATATTAAATTTAATAAAAACCCTTGAATATTGCCAACTAGGCCTACAGATTGTTTAAAAAAAAAAAGCTAGCTTTTGTTTCTAGGGCAATCTGTTTTAAACGCACTGTATCCACCTTTACACGTATTTCACATGTTTTAAGCCTTGATATTTAACAACAACAAAAAGATGTGATATCCCCCCAAATACAAAAATTTGTAAAAAACGGCAGCCAAGCTCTCCTTCAAAGTCTTTGCTGTGAATGCTGTGAGATATAGAAGTTGAGCCAAGCATTTCATTCTTTTCTCCCTAGTTTCGCATTGAAAAGAAGTAAGATCATTTCGCCTGTTGACGAGCGCCAAGCCAACCATTTCGTGGTAAAAAAAGTTAAATTTTAAACTCAAAATCATAAAAAAATTACTGGCTATTGATTTTGGTACGAAGACTCTAAAAAATTTAATAGCCAAGTAATTTTTTTATGATTTTTAAGTTTAAAATTTTTTAAATTTTTTTAACCACGAAAATGGGTTTGGGTTGGCGCTCGTCACAGGCCCAAATGATCTTTACTTCTTTCAATGCGAAACTAGGGAGAAAGAATGAAATGCTTGGCTCAACTTCTATATCTCACAGCATTCACAGCCGAAGACTTTGGGAGGAGAGCTTGGCTGCCGTTTTTTACCCTACCCCGTTTTTGGCCCATATATATCTATATCGATGGGCAACCTTATTGAATATCTATTGTGGTGTGCATCTCTAGTCTTTGTGTGTCCCCCAGGTCCACACACGTATCCCTCTACTTGCGCCCTCTGATAGGGGAGTCTGGCAGTGCTCGAGACATCGACAAACCCTCTTTCTTTTATTCAGTTTACGACTTCTATGATGACGAGATCAACAACTTGTGCAGAGTGTCGATTTCTGTCGGTGATGCAGATCTTCTACCCGTTCTCCATCCAGACACACCAGCATGAGTTTCCTGGGGAGTCTCCGGGGGACTGTCCACGCAATGTCAAACGGGAACCAGTAAGTTGGTTTTACTCTCATCTTGTAGTTAAGCTATCACTCAATTCTCTGTATTCATCTAAATAGTTATCTGATTTATATTGTCATTCATTGGGGATCTATTCAGTTACCGTATTTACAAAGGATATAACCGCCTATGCAAATAAGCCGCACCCTAGTTTTCAGGCCGCCATTTTGAAAAACTATCTCTTTGTCAAAACCCTATAAGCCGCAGCCCAAATGTTGGAATAGATGCATAAATATAGGGGTTTTGGGATTCGATTCGATTATAAATTCGTATTCGATGTCAAACCTAAAATTTCGTCGTCACGTCAAAAAAAAAATTTGGGAGGGGAATGCCAAAACATTTTTGATAAAAAATAAAGGCACTTGGAAGAATGTTGAGTCATTCCAGAAAAGGCAACGCGTGTGTAGCACTGCCGACACAAAAACCTGTTTTTTGTATATTCTTGTTACTTGTTTGCAACAAAACCAAGCTTATGACGTTTTTATCAATATTATCCTGATATGGGTAGCTAAAATTGCTAGCGATATTGCGATAATTATTGGGAAACCTGGACTTTTAATAGCAAAATTTAGTAGCATATACACGTTTATGACTAATCGACGCTGCTACAAAAAGATATTTTTGTCCTGAATTCTGGATTTCGTGGAATTCCCAGCGTCTCAAAGGGGGGTTTTTCCGCTCGGGAATCTATTTGACGCTACTCTTCCCCACCTCGCCCTTTCCCGCCGCGTCGATCAAAGAACAGCTCTCCCCCTCGCACTCTCTTTCTCTCCCATCACCGTTCCGTCTTGCACACTTGCTCGTGGAGGGGCAGCCAAACCGCCGAACAGGGGTTTTAGATGGCGCGCAATTCTAATTGACGCAAATGCGAGAAAAGCGAGTTTTATGCCGATATATCGTGATATGATTACGAAGTACCATATTGCCGCAATTTGTTTTGGGCACGATATTTTTCTATTTTCAGCGCTATTAAGGATATGAATGTTCATATCGTTTGACATCTCTAGTATTTAGGTTATTGAGTGAAGCACGGGATATGTGTGTGTGGGAGGGGGGACTTGTTCAGGCATATGTTGTGGTACACAGTTAGCGTACCGATAAACCCCTAAGCTCTATTCGCTTACATTTTCACAGTAAAAAATTACTAGTGCTATGAATTATTCACTAGTTCAAAGGCCACATAGCATACATTCATTCTTTATTAGTACCAATGACTGACCATAATTTTGTTTATCATTTTGTTGTTTCAGGGCTGAAGTGTTACAGTGCAACAATGCATTGTATCCAGACGTGTATGGTCATTATCGAGAGGCGAAGTTCACCCAAACTAAGCATCATTGGTGGTGGAAAGCAAACAGGGTGTTTAGCCAGTTGGAGGTGACTCGGTACCACTCAGGTGTGTAATGTGTGGCATCGGCCTTGGCTTCTGCCTCCGTCCATCTCTGCATCAGAACCTGTATGATGACTTGTCAGTCTGCATTCTATTTATTGGATGAGCAAAGTGAAGATTTCAATTTCACTCACCCCAAAAAAATAGCTTAAGTGTTTTTTTTCTCCTCTTTCTGTTTGTTCGCTTTCTACCGGGCTATCGGTATATGCGATCTTGATGCGATTATCATAAGAAATAATTATTCGATTGCGCTCAAATTTAGCACGAATATATAAATTCATAAAATTAAGGTTCTGTAAAAAAATCATTACAATAGGATAAAGCGTGTAGGTGTTCTAAGTCAAAGAATTGTTTAAAAAAAAAAATACTAACATTTCGATATTCATGAGTAGAGATGTGCAAAAATGGTGACAACGAAATTTGCGAATTTTTTTTAAAGTTGCTATAATCCCTTCAAATTCAGTTTGCACATGAATCTCATGAATAGGGAATATTCCACTTAATATTTTATATTTTATTTTAATTCTTATTCATGTCTTAATAGTCACTGCACTTTTTTTTTATTTAAAAAAAATGTTTTTTGTGTAATTTAAACAAGAATTAAATGGGTCCCCCAGTTTGCGCGCCAAAAACGAGCGTGCGCCATCTTTGGACGGTACTACGTCATAACTGTGTTGAGTCAAGGCCAATTGGAAACTAAATGTACGTATATTTGTACATATTTACATACAGACGGCGGTGCTCGCCCATCCGCTCAACACAAACAACTCCACAGGGGTGTACATTTTCACCGTCTTTTGTTTTTCTTTTTTCGTATGTGACAGGAGATTTCGCGAGATCATTGTGATAAAGAATAACGAGCATTTTGTCTTGAATTTTTGCATAGCCTAGGACTATCATGGTATTCTTTATCTACAATATGCTTTAATTAGTCATCAAAGTAAGGTTTTTGTGCGGGATGTGTGTCAGAACATGAACGTGCAGGCCTAGGGTTGGCAAGTTAAGCCTAGGGCTTGTCAAGTGAGTAATTTTAGTATTCACATACCAATGTCTATATCCTACAGGAACGATTGGCCTAGACTGTTGATTTATAAATAATTTTCTACGTCTAGGCCTAGACCTAGGACTGTTTCAGTTTTGTTTTTTGATTGCAATGTCAACTTTTCTCGTTTTCTGGCTAGGCGTTAAATGTAAAATGTCCGCCATCTGTTTACATTACTGTAGGCTACGCTAGGCGCTGCTTTGTTTAAAACACCGCCGTCTTGATGTATATCTCGATCCTACTATAATACTATTCCAACATCTTTGGTCTGGATGTATGTTTATCCAGACGGCGTTGGATCAACACAGTTCTG
Source organism: Sweltsa coloradensis (assembly GCA_024449915.1). Classification (NCBI taxonomy): domain Eukaryota; kingdom Metazoa; phylum Arthropoda; class Insecta; order Plecoptera; family Chloroperlidae; genus Sweltsa; species Sweltsa coloradensis. The sequence goes on along the minus strand of JAMZAV010003691.1, from coordinate 71,018 downwards.
ACGTCACAGTCGTTTTTGCCGCTTTAAAAAAGTGCTGCTTTTAAAACGGCTATAAATCACTGGATTATTATTTCACGGAAAAACAAAGTACATATTTGTAATCGGGACGAAATACTTCTTCTAAAAAATCTATTCGTACAGTATTTGGCGGAAGTGAAATATTCCCTATTGTGATTGAATGGTACCAATATCCAATTCGCGAATTTTTGCGAAATTTTAGTTGATGCCGCGAACTAGTGGCGAAATTAGCAATTTTGTCCTAAAATGCGAATTAGGTCACAAAATTTTAAGAAATAAAAAAATTTCAAATTTTTGGTGGAGGTGCCGGGTCGAAGTCGAAATTAAATTAACACTGGCTGGTATATATGGTGGAGGCGCCGGGTCATACAACGCGATCGTGAGATCGTAATAATCGTTTGAACGAGAGTAAGCTCAAAATACTTCATATCCATATCAAAAGACACATAAAAAATGCATAATTTCGTAAATTTGGTGGAGGTGCCGGGTAGACGAAATTAATTCTGGTAAAAACTGTCTGAAACTTTGAAAACTGAAGGCTGAAATTGAGCTTAAAATTATGACTGATTCTGAACTTCACTCTCACGAGCTTGTTTTTCTTTTAAATCATTAAAATCAATCAAATTATCCTGAAACTTGCGATATTTTTTTTTTTTTTTAAGTTGTGCATGAGAAAATTGTGTTTTTTGGTAAATCGCGACAAATCGCGAATTTTTATTTGTAAGGCGCGAATTTTCAAACTTCAAAAAACCATTTTTGCACATCTCTATTAATGAGAAATAATTTTTCGATTGCGCTCAAATTTCACACGAATATCTTAATTCATAAAATTAAGGTTCCGAGAAAAAAACATTAAAATCGGAAGTCGAAGAAATTTTTAAAGAATAAAAAAAATCATAAAATTGTGATTTTTATGAGAAATGATTTTCCGATTGCACTCAAAAACGTGGCAGTTCTAAGTTCAGAGATTTCGAAGGCCTCTAGAAAATTTCATCGCAATTGGAGTATCGGTTTAGCCGGAATTGTGTTTACAAACACACGAAAATACAAACAGAAAAAAAGGGGGAAAAAACATTCCGGATTTTTTTCTCCAGTGTAGTGAAATGGAATCTTTGCTACGCTCATCCAATCAAGAGGTAAGGCCTACTTGGAATACTATGTTTTCTTGGAGGGTTTGATACCGGTCATATTTAGTCTTTGAATATTTTGTTGTCTTATTTATTTAGTAATAGTGTCAAGAAGTGCAGTCAAGTGTTATTCTTTCCAATGTGTTTGTGGTGACGGTGTGTTGGCAATGGTTCTGCATTCCCTCGTCAGGCACTTTTTCTTTTCTGGGCCAGTTCTAGGTGTAAGCAGCCGCTTAGGGCGGCACATTCCTAGCGTTTATTTTGATAACCGATTGTTCACGTTGAATCCTAAATCCTGAATCCTAAATTATAGTTTTTATTAGGGATGACATCGGGTACTCGGGTACCCGACTCCTACCCGACGGGTAAAAAAAAAAAAAAAAAATTTTAATTTTTTTTTTATGAATAATTGAATGAGATTGCACTTGTTGTCTTGTTAGTCGTTATCTTATCTCAAAACGTAAACATAACAAATCAGCGAGAGTCTTGGCCGGGCCAAGAGACGAGCAAGCTAGTGATACGTAGCGGGTGGAGGGGGGGGGGGGGAATGGCCGGACAGCGTTGTGCAACCCCACTGAAAATCAGTTATATAACTGAGTGGGTAGACTCATACAATTTATTTATTTAACTAGAGTAGTGGGCTAAAAATAACTTTTGCATAAAAAAATTCATTTTTTTTTTTTTTTTTTAAATTGCCGATCGGGGAGTCGACTCCTACTCGGTTCCCAAGGCTCCGGAGTCGACTCCAATATTTACTACCTGATGTCATCACTAGTTTTTATAGTAAAACAAAAATGAAACATTTAGCACTTTACCCAACATTGACGTTCCATATGAATCTGCACTCCCGTCTTGTCACCTCTCGATCGCAAAAGGCGGTCAAAACAATCATCAGATTATCATGTATTCTTTCCGAAATTGGAGCCCAGAGTGATGTATGGCTACCACTCCTCGCCCTCATGTAGTTTAATCTGTCCAGCACGGGGCGCCCTCTTGCCCCTTTCCCGGAATTTACAGAATACCAATGTCAAGTCACAGTATAGAACATAATATAATTTTAATATCACAACAATCTGCACCATTCACCACTAGCAAATGTTTTGAAAACACTTGCCTTAAACTCGTTAAAATACTCAAATCACACTCTAGTGACTTGGGGGCTTCCTCCCCAGACCCCCCATTGTTCAAGATCATGTTCTTTACCCACAAAATATCGTAGTATGTATACCCATAAATAATTCTTGGATCCTACCACTTGGGCGGCCAAATGTAAATGTAATCTCGCCTAGAACCGGCCGTGGTTCTTTTTAAGACATTTATATATTGGTGTGAGATAGGATCCAACAGCTTACCTTCAAACAGTGATGGTGGCTGCTGAGTTTCTTGAATAATAATAGTTAACATAAATATATACAAAACACAGATGTTAACATATATTTATGTTAACTATTATAATTCAAGAAACTCAGCAGCCACCATCACTGTTTGAAGGTAAGCTGTTGGATCCTATCTCACACCAATATACTCCAGCCGATTGGCATTCTTTCTACATAACCTTTAAGACATTTGTTTTATTTTTTCCAGGTATGGTTCTATTTTTGGAAGAGGATCACTTTGTTGCTGAAGATTTTATTCACATTCTACGATTAATGGAAAGGACTTGCCAAGTTAGTTGTAACAAGTGTAATATCTTGTCTCTTGGCACCTATCTCAAGACCTACAGCTACTATGGCGATACAAAGAAGGTAAGTTACACTCTTATTCGGATGTAGGCATGCGAACTATCTAATTTAAACAACTTGTAGTATTATGATATAGCTTTACCTAATCAGAACAATGCTTACTGAATACTACTTATCCACAGTTCAGTATAAGTTGATTGATACAATTTCTTGCTTATCCTTTATATTAATGCAATTGTGTTATTTGAGACTTACTAATGGCAAATGTGCGACTAGGCCCTATTTATTTCCCAAGCTGTTATTATTTCACATCGAGTCGAGTTTGATTTTAGGCTGAAGTTACTTCGAACCAAATTCAGCACTCCGTCAAAAGCATCTGCATATTGTCAATCGTCATTACAATCATTGTCATCAAATCATATGGCATTGAATCAGAGGCCTAAGTTTACTAGGAGTCGTATAATTATTTCGGAGCCATTCTCACTTTTTATTTGGACTCATACACAGAACAGCAGGGTGATTGTTGTTCAGTTTGTTTTATCAGTGTAGTTAAAATTATTGTGATCGTCAAGAGACATCCTCAATTTTTAAAGGTTATGTATTGCAAGTTTTAGGCTTCAATATTGAACCACAATGAAACAACTACCAATATCAAACTGAAAACAGATTCAACATCAGAATTTCACCTATTTTTTTTTGCTTTTGGCATCTCATTTTGGCCAGCCTTAGTTACAAATAAACAATGCATCTTGCCCATCTTTACAATGATGAACAAGTTTTTGTGTTAAGTTATCAATTACAAAATAAATTAGTTTTGCTTTTTTAAAGATGATGATTTAAGCAATGATGCCTAACTTTAGAAACTGTCTTCGGTTTGCGCGATTTCTCGATATTATTACTATTATACAAAATAAATATGCTAGTATTAGGTATACAAAACAAGACAATAAAATGAAATGAAATGAAATTTAAATAAATACTAACGATATTATCGTGAATGTGTGAAAAATTGATTTTATCTATTAGGGATGAGACGTGTACACGTCCGTCTACGTGTACACGTGTACATAATTTTTAAAAAAATACACGTCGACTTTCAATTGACATTGTTCAGTCGTCGAAATTTCAGATTTCAATAATTCTATTTTGAAATACGAGCTCTTTCAGTCAGCCGCCACCGCCGCCTTCCCGCAAAACGGTAAGTTGGTTTGGATCCCTTGCCAAGGTGGCCTTGCCTTCTCCCTCCCCCCCCCCACCCCCCCCACCCCTGACCGACCCACACATTCCAGATGGTTCCAGACCGCTCGCAGTCGCTCGCCCTCCGCTTAGTTGTTTACGCGTGTTGAGATTTGAGTCAGTGACGCATGATTGTTTAGAATATCTCATGAGTTGAGTGGAAGTTCTTTGATAAGATAGATGCGGGAAAGAAGGTTAAATGCCGACTGTGCGCGTAGGAGTTGCTGCACAATTCAAGTATCACGGGAACTATGGTAAATCACAAGCCTTATCTCCCCCCCCCACCCTCTTCACCACGCAAGCCTCAACCATACCATCACCCTTTTAACTTTCCAAGGTCAATGAAACCACATCATTTACTGACTGATAAACTGAACTGAACGCCGTCGCCGTGTGTTTACTGTTCAGAATGCAATATAAATAATAAATATACAGTAATAAATAAACATCTACAACTTTTTTCAGATATCTTAAAATATACATAGTACACGCGTGTATACGAACAGACAGCCAGCGTGTACACGTGTAGTAAGATACACACTTTTGCCCATCCCTATTATCAATGTGAATTTATTTGTCACACATATTAACCAGCTTGTTGGTCCTTCAATCTAACATTAAAGTAGGCCTACATACTTCAGAGATATCAGTTGTTACTAAAATGGAGGCATACTAACACCATTGCATCAAAAGAAAATAATGTTCCATGTAAAAAGTAAAACAGTTTCCAGGTCAATAAGCTTTTCTATGTTAAATCATAACTGTGTTAAATGTGTAACTGTGCAAGTGTTGTCTTTTCCCAACCACAAGATCCGTGCCATGTTTCCCACAACACTAATAACTCAACTCTCCCTCTCTGTGCTGTGTATTAAACTGCTAGGCTATGTGTTTTCTATGTTAAATCTAATAATTGTATTAAATGTGTAAGTAATGTCTCTTCCCAACCACAAAATCCGTGACACATTTCCCACAACACTAACAACTCAACTCTCCCTGTGCTGTGTACTAAACTGCTAGGCTATGTGTTTTCTTGTGTGTCTTGCTTTACAGAAAGAGGCTATGAGAGCTATGAAAAGACATCAGTCTTTCAATGCTGGTTCAATTCCCCCATCATGGAACTTCCAGATTCTCCCAACACTTTATCAGCACTACCAAAAGGTAGCCGCTCAATGTCCGTTGCATGCCTAGGTGACAGACATCTCAACCTTTATCAGTAGGGATGTCAATGGGTGCCCGGTGTGTGTGGGTACGGTTTCAACTTTTCAATATGGTCCGTTACCATCACGTTACTTAACAAAGATGAAGTATTCTCATAATTATATTTCAATATACCATATTAGACTTTTTTCTAAAGTACATGAGCCACTTGCTTACATTTTAATTTTTAACCCCTTTGGGGCTGCAGTTAGTAGTGGCCTTTGCCTTTGTATGAAAATATTCAAGCATATGGTTGCTTTGCTGTTTTTGCTTTCATATCTAATACTGTGTAAAACGCCTTGAAAAGAGCTGTAAAATTGAATCCGTTCATGCGTCCTGTCAGGACAGTATCAAGAAAATGAACTACTATTTTGGTATTGCGGGTAGTGGGTAGTACCCACTAAGTACCCATGAACAAACATTTCTGGGTATTGACATCCCTACTTATCAGTATACTACCAGACAGTAGACTGTCATTCCTAGTCCGCTCAGTATATGTTGCTTGCCTATAACAATAAGACTTACCCCTTAACCCCTTAACCCCTTTCAGTAGACCAGACAGTAGACTGTCATTCCTAGTCCGCTCAGTATATGTTGCTTGCCTATAACAGTGGCGTGGCGAACTACTAAGAGTGATCGGTGCCTGTAATATTTTAACTACAGTAAGAACTCTCTTATCCGATCTCCGCTTATCCGATGTACCGTGTTTAACCGAGCCGCCCCCCCCCCCCCAAAAAAAAAAAAAGTTTTAAATACGTAAATAAAACATAAAAATAATTACAGACGCCGCGCCGCACTTTTTTAAATGTACTCGCATACATTTTGTAGGCATGCCTTACGAGTAAGTGCAAAGAAGATAGATCGGCGATATTTCTCGACTTTCGAGCAGTGTGCATCAGTGTACTGAGCATATAGAGTTCAGTGGTCAGTGTGCGTCGGGCGCATCGCCGGTAAGCGTCAGTGTCACCCACTGAGCATATAGAGGTCAGTGTGCGTCGCGCGCCTGCGCGTGCGCATACGATCCAGCCATCTCACACACAGCAGCTGTTCAAAGATGGTCGTTGTGGAACTAGATGCAATCATGTTTCAACCGATTCACGAAATTCGTAATCACAACGCATTGAATTGTTATTCCTGGGCTTATCTTATTTCTTTCCCAGACTTATCTTGCGTCGTGAGCTTCAGCGCGGGCATAGTAGTGAGAGGTTTTCCCACATGAGAAAGAGAGCTAGGCCTAGGCCTATGTTTGCATTGTAGGCCTAGGCCTAGGCCTACTGCGTCGAGTTTAGGCCTAGACATACGTTTTTATTACGACATGTAGGCCTAATTGGGGGTACGTGTGTTTGTGAGTTTGATTTACAAGCTATTAAATCATTTAGTATACCCTGTATAAAGTGTATTGTGTGTATTTAATGTTCCTTTATCCATTACGTGTGTCCATATCATTTTTACCACATCAGGCTATGCTACGAGAGCAAATAAACAAATGAACCGCGCCATCCGAGTTTTTCGCAAATCCGAGGTGCCCCCGGTCTCATCCAACTCGGATAAGAGAGTTCTTACTGTATACCCACCCTCTACTTACGTGGGCAACAAGGGGGTCTGGGGGCATGCCCCCAGTTTAGCCCCGCAGGGAATTTTTTCAATTTTGATGATCCTAGAATGGATTTGGTGCGTTTTACCTGCAATTAATATGATTTTATAGATGTTGATAGCCTCATTTTTATGTAATGAAATTTTAATGAAATGGCTGAATTTTGTTTCTGTTGAACTCATAAAACCAACGGTTTATTTTTCTTATTAGTCTTCCACAGTTAAGCCCCGCTGGGAATTTTTTCAACAATTTTGGTCATCCTAAAATGGATTTGGTGCGTTTTACCAGCAATTACTATGATTTTATAGATGTTGATAGCCTCATTTTTATGTAATGAAATTTTAATGAAATCGCTGAAAATATTATGTTTTTTTAAACTCATAAAGCCAACGGTTTGTAATTCTTTTTGTTTTCCCCAGATTAGCCCCGCGGGGAATTTTTAAATTTTGGTGATCCTAGAATGGATTTGGTGCTTTTTACCGGCAATTAATATGATTTATTAGACGAGTGAGCAAAGCGAATGAGGATTACTATTCAAGATAAACGGCGCTTATTCTGTGACCTGTGCGTGTATGTGCTAGTGTGTACTATAAAAATCAGCCGAATCGCTGAACAATTGCGCTTATGTTTTAATTGTTGAACTCATATAGCCAACAGCGTGTTATCCTCTTCGCCCCCTCGTAGCGGCATAGCCAGAATTTAAAAAAAATATACACATTGTAAAGTAATCATGAAGAATTTTAGTACCTACAAGAGGAATCCGGGGGCCTTCCCACTTGAAAAAAAATTGTATGTCCTAGATCGTTCGATAATCTGTGCATTTTGGAAATCAATTTGGTTATTTTGTTTGTTTTCTCCCTTTATTGGCAGAGCCATTATTTGGGATATAGGAAAACTACTGAAACGCATAATAATGAAAACTTGGGTCTCCGTGGGCTTGCCCCCAGGAAAATGATTATTTAAGGTAATTTGGTACAAATCTGTGAGTTTTGAAGAAACACTTTGTTAGCAATATTTGAAGAGAAAAGATACGATTTTATTCTTTTACGAACAAACTTGCTGTCTCGATCTCATTGATTCAATGCTCTTTTATCTAAAAATTGTACTGGAAATACTTCAATTCAAATAGGTCCAAGAATGTTCTTATTTCATTCATGACGTCGATAATCCTGTTCATAACGACGGTAATTTGAAAATTAAAACAGAAAACTCGAAAATGTTCTAGACTTCCTCCATGCCACCCGCTAGTATTTAATTTTTAAATTCCTCCCAAATCAATCTATTCAATCAAATGAAAAAAGTATAACTAACTGTCTATTTATTAACCGAGTTGTTTTAATTGCTAGATGAATATCCATCATGAATGTTGTCTGCACTTTTAATAAATCATGAAATTTATGACAAACTTTTACAACAGTCCAGTAAACTCTAAGGTAAGTAAAGAGCTGCAGCCATACAATTCAGTAGGTGTGATTATAACAATTTAAATAGTCATATAAAGTATATAAAATGTTATGTTTCAAAGTAATGGGTGGGTGGGTCCCGGGGACCCACCCACCCACCCCTTTTGGTATTGGTGCCTGGGGTCCGATTTGGTATGTTCGCCCACGCCACTGGCCTATAACAATAAGACTTAGCTGTTTACCCCTTTCAGTATACTACCAGACTGTAGACTGCCATTCCTAGTTTGCTCAGTATATGTTGCTTGCCTATAACAATAAGACTTACCCATTTACCCCTTAACCCCTTTCAGTATACTACCAGACTGTAGACTGCCTTACTTAGTCCGCTCAGTATATTATGTTGCATGCATATAAGACGCTTCTTAACCCTTTTCAGTACTACTAGATTGTAGGTTGTCATTCTTTGCTCCGTTTGCATAGCGATCGCTTAGATCTTATCTTTACTTATGTCGGCCGTATCTAAAGGTTGGCATAATAAGTTGTTTTGTAGATTAATTTCAGTGTTCACTGCTTTTTAATTTGTAATTCTGAGATGTGATTACATATCTATCTAGGTTGCATAAGTATGTGCATGACAGTTGTGTGTCTCTTGGGATACAACTTTTGTGAGAGTGCTTTCAATAGTAAGTGCATGGGACTCGAAGGTCATATTGGTCATTGGTTTGAGTTATTTTGTTTTGAGCTTGTTATTTTTATTTTTATTAGTTTAAGAAAATTGATTGTAGTAGCCTATCTGTTGAATGTTGGGGAAAGGTTAAAGGAATCGCAACAGCTTACCCAAAACTCGGCGGCTACATGAGATTTGATGACAGGATTTGAAAACAAATTACAATTCAATGTTCAATAATTTCAAAATTTGTGTATCATATAATATGTCGTCTAATCTCACGTAACCACCGTGTTTCAGGTAAGCTGTTGGACTCAATTATCCTTCCCCCAATGCATTCATAGGCATCTATTATTAGTAATTATCCATTAGTTTTTTATCCCAGGCAGGGGTCTCTCCTGCTATGCAAACTCCCCATGCATGGGGAGTTTACCTCGGCTTGCTAAGCAACCGGCAACTCTGCTGGTAGCTTAGGCCCACATGCATCGTCATCACTAAGATCTGTACTTTATCAAAGCTGGCCTTATCTAAAGGTTGACCCATCGGCTTTGTACTCTGCCCTTTTATTTATTGAGCGAGCATAGCAAGCGTCTCCACTTGACTCTTATGGCTCGAATGTCTGTTTTTTTCTTTTTTTCTTTTCTGTTACTGCTTCGATACAGGTCGCACCGTTTCTCTGATCGACCTGAAATTTTGCACACATGTACATACCATCTAGGCGGGTTGCTGTATAGTTTTTGAACAAAATCCGATCGTTGGTTATAAAAAATTAAAATAAAATTAAAAAATTAAAAAATAAAAATGTTCCGATCGTTATGAAATTTTGCAGGGTCAATAAGTACACTATTCTCTCCTATTTTTCAAATTTTCAGCTAAATCGGTCAAAACCTTAAAGACTTATTGGTAATCATAATTCGAAAAATGATGCTAAAAATTGAAGGAGGCAGTGAAGATACAAAGATACACTTTAGAAGGCATGACGTGAATTAGTACAATGCAAAGATGTTGGAATAGTATACAGTGTACAATGTCAATATCCAGTTAGGCCTACACTGTGTGGTGGGCCTTATGGGAATGTCGTACTCGGGTCATGTTGCACGTACCGGTGCTCGCTCAACAACGCGTCCAACTGAGCGTTTTCCTAGTAATTCTAAGCTAGGATTGAGTATCTAGGCAGCAGAAGTGGCACATTGTGAACCACTGCCTCCTAGCGTACACAATAGACGATTTTCAAAATCACCAGCGCCCTCTATATCGCGCGCGCAAAGAATTATGGGAGAAAGGGCATTTACACGCTAAATGCCATATGCTCGGGTGTGTGGAGAACTGCGTTTCCAACAATGGCAGTGCAGTCAGCCACAATCCCAATCATATGGCATTTAGCATGTAAATGCACCTTTCTCCCATAATGCTTTGCAACGGAGCGCGCATGCGCAGTTAATTCTGAAAATGGTCTATTGAGCTAATTTTGTGAACAGTTAATTCACATCTCAATCTTTCTCAAATGGCAGATGGTAATTTAAATGTATAATTAAATTAACTTTCTTTCTCAATTTCATTAATCGGGGAACACTCCCATAGGTGTAATTGATTTTATGGAAATCAATCCAGAAATAAAAAAATCCATCTCAGCGGGGTATCGAACTCCAGTCTCCCGATTGCCGGTCGGATGCTTTACCCCTAAGCTACTGAGACGGTTAACTTCATAACATAATGATGCTGTTTATTGAGTGTTTCTCACAAACTTACCAAAGTCACTGTTTTTCTCCGTATTCGGCAAATTTTCGACAAGGGTCCCCTCATCTTCGTCCGTCCACGCATGTCACTTTGGTAAGTGAGTTTAACCTTTTCTAGAGTATGGCCATAATATTACGTCCGCGCACTTTGCAATTTTTTTTTTAATTTTAAAATTTTCCAAAAAAAAATTCACTTTTTTTTTCTTACTTGAATATTGAACTTACCATCAATGAAGTCATCTTCAGAACTTCTATGTACATTCCTAGTTTTATAGGCAAAGTTAAATAATCTGCAAAAAAATGTTTAAAAATACCCACTCCTGAAAAGGTTATAGAATCACTCAAGAAACATTATTTCATTATTATTATTTTTTATTATTATAACTAGGAAAACGCTTAAGTCCCGCCGCGTTGTTGGATGAGCGTAATTGGTGCATTGAGCTGCCATGTGTAACGCGGATTTTCTGTTGTTCTGTGAAAAAATTATTGCTTAGTCGAAGATTTTTTTAAATAAAATTAAATAAAATAAAAAATTAACTTAATTAATAATTTTTTTAATAAATCGTAATTTAAAAAAAATAAAAATTTGTAAAATTGCAATTTTCATAAGAAATAATTATTCGATTGCGCTCAAATTTCACACGAATATCTTAATTCATAAAATTAAAGGCATTAAATCACAATGGATGAAGTATTTTTTTAATACAAGAAGGTGTACAAAAAATAAGAATGCCGGACATTTTGGCAACCTTGGATGAGGCCCATACCCTATACAACGGTTTGTTTTGACGCGCGCCTGGGGGCATGTGACGCGGGTGGATGGGGACCTGCTGAGCTGACAAAGCCGGCCGGGCGAGGGTAGACACTCGGTTAGAACACGTGTTGTATTTAGTAAGGGGTTGACATTCTGTGTGGATGGAGTGTTCGCAGATTTGTTCTAGCACAGTGACAGCTCTACAAGTGTTTTATGTACTAATTTAATTAATGTGATAGTGAATAGCATTACAAGGTTTGTCGAGATATGTGAAGAGTACGGATTGCTCAGTGACTTCAGTTAACAAACATGCCGATATAGTTGAAGTGTGGATTTTGTCTTCTTTTAGGTTCTAGTTGTTTTTTAAGTTCGTGATAAATGAGTCATACAAAGAGACGGCAAACATACTGAATAATTCTTAGTTTTATAAATAATTAATGTGTGACGCGTGAGTGTTTAAATGTGGATGTATTGACAACAAAATCAAAATCAGGTTTATGATACAGAAATGTGGTTTTCATATAATTCCGTGGGTTAAAATCGTGGTTACAAATGTATACACGTTCTAATCCTTACAATGATAAAGAAATCATTAAAGTCGAATCACTTTTAGTCAAAGAGTCCACAGTACTCCCGTGATGCGACTTGAAATCCTTTAGATATATCGTTGTTCTTTACACGTGGAGAGTAACAAAAAACTGTTGCCTAGCAGTGTTGAGAGCATGAATGTTAATAATATGCTCGAACCCCTCATGGATAGTAATACAATCGAAATTAGCACGCAAATTTTTTGTTTTTTCCGATTCGTGACAATATAAGCACTCTGTGTCGGTATCCGTTGATGTACATTCATTACAACTACACCATTTAAGATCACCTTTCTGCCACTAAACTGTTTTATCCAGGCTTCTTTTTCTTTATTTTTCTTTAGATTTTTCCTCTGTTCACTTTCTGTGTATGAAGGCTCGAAAATGAAGGGAGCTAATCCTAACACCCTGTTACATAGAACAAACACTTTTCAACTGACCCGTCCTGTGCCCGATGGTATTGAATGGGCGGGCAGTGAGCGGCCGCATTTACTCGAGTCGATCGGTAGCGAAGCTCTGTAGCCATCCAGCTACGTCACGGGTGGTGACGTCACGCACCATACAATTTCCACAATATTGGTCGTACCATGTTTAAATATTGACCGATTTAATTCATTTTTTTTTCTAAATTCTTAAAATAAATTTAGGTTTAACATAAGTAAGCAACAAGTCAATGTGATAGTATGGCTTTAAGGTTCTGTGAAAAAATCATTACAATCGGATAAAGCGTGTAGGTGTTATAAGTCGAAGAAATTTTTAAAAAATCGAAAAAAATCGTAAAATTGCGTTTTTTATAAGAAAAATTTCCCGATTGCGCTCAAAAACGTGGCAGTTCTAAGTTCAGAGATTTCGAAGGCCTCCATAAAATTTCATCGCAATCGGAGTATCGGTTTAGCCGGAATCGTGTTAACAAACACACAAAAATACAAAAAAAAAGAAAGAAAGAAAAAAAAAACATTCCGGATTTTTTTCTCCAGTGTAGTGAAATGGAATCTTCGCTTCGCTCGCTACGCTCATCCAATAACATTATTATATTATTTATTTTATATATTAAAAAAATATTTCTGAACAAATAGCTAACAAACTAATATCATAATAATGTGATGAATTAGTTGGACTATTCACTGCTCTTTTAAATAAAGAAAAACTATGTAGGTACGATATTTCGAAGACTATTCAGTCCTCTTCAACTGGTTTTATGACATTTGACAGTTACAACAGTAAGAAAAAACAGAATTCAAATATTTAAAACAAAATTGAATTTTGTTTTTTCTTACTGTTGTAACTGTCAAATGTCATAAAACCAGTTGAAGAGGACTGAATAGTCTTCGAAATATCGTACCTACATATTTTTTCTTTATTTAAAAGAGCAGTGAATAGTCCAACTAATTCATCACATTATTAACCTCAACTGGCAACTGCTCTAAAAGTTTCATTCAAATTAAAACTAATTTCACTTATAATTTTTAATTTACAACGGAGGGGGAATGAGAATTAGGTAAATTGCCTTATTTCTAGGGGTCCAGGAAAGATATTGTTTTATTAAAAAAATATGCTCAATGAAATTAAAATTATGCTTTATTGTGCTTTTTTTAAAAAAATACATAATAACTTCTCCAAATAGCAAATACGCATTTACTGTGCGTTTAAAATTGCCAAGTGCAACAATCGATTTAGGCACGATCGATATATCCAAACTAAATTCATGGAGACGTGGTAAGTTTGGACCAATGGCAAACAATATGCGAAGATTCGACTTGGTTTATCGATTTTGGCTCGATAGTCGATATCTTATAATAAGTCAAAATCATTCATATTTTTCATCCCTCAGGTAGAGACTAAACACTGTCAAAATGGTTGTATTAGAGGAAAAAGTCACTCAATGAATGGTCTTGTGTGTTTTTCTGCAATTAATACCAATAAATGGTTAATTTTGCTGATTGGGCTTTAAAAGTGACAAAAGCATTTTATTTCATGTTTTTATGCAAAAATGGAAAATTTTGGCTTTTGATGCAGTTTCAAATTGCATTTTTTTGATATCATAGGCTATGAAATCTTATAAAAATAAATATGTTTCAGGTATTTTTTTTTAAAGACATTTCATTTTTTACTTTTTGAAAAATCCCTGGATCCCTATTTATTTCATATCGTGGGCTGATCGCGAAAACTCATTAACTCCATTTTTCAAGTTCTGAGATAAATGAGTTTGAAGTTTTTAGGTTCAGTATAAAATTAGGGATTTGAACATAATTTAACTTAGAAACATGAAATTTATGATTTAAAATAATTGTGTTGTAAGGCAAAAACTCACTAACTCCCACTTATACACTTTTTGCTGCCCAAATAATTGCTGAAATGGAGTTAGTGAAAGTCACGACCTCTTGTTGCTCGTAATAATATTCCCTCTAGGAGTTAGTGAGTTGTTGCAGCAGAAAGAGCAATTTTTTCTGAAGAAAATGTATATACTGGTTTATTTTCGTCAAATTTGGAGTTAGTGAGTTTTCGCGATCAGCCCACGATATGAAAAGGAGGCACACAGTACTTTTAGAAGTAGACTTGTATTACAGGTAGGTTTTCTTTAAAAAAGTTAAATTGTTATTAAATAAGGTGGCCTTACTACCGGGTTAGCCAGGACAGTCCCGTTTTCAATCACTGAAGGAGGCTTTACAACAGCCCGGCAACAAGAACTGTAACTACAACGATAATGGTAACTGTAGAGAGACAGCTGTGATGCATGATAAATAAATATTTCCCAATAACTTGTGGATATTTGGTCCGCCTGATTTTTTTCACTTCAATTTTGGTAGACGTGCATATATGTGCGCTAGGAATGGGATACGTGTACACATTTTAATACGTTTACTGTTTCTACAAAAATAATAAACGTGTGTGTGTGTCTATGCTGTGTGCGGCCATCTGCCGGCCGGCCAAAATCACGTCGCGCCGTGCAATCGGTGCAGGACAAATTGATTGTAGCATTGTTATTAGTTGGGCCTACTGCCTACCCTTTGCGAGATCTTCTGGTATCGTTACCGCTTATCCCCTCTCCACCCACCCCGCCTGTCACGACAACTGACAGATACAAGAAGCAGACTCTCCGTCTCCAGGCATGTTGGCTTATAATAGTAACTGCCTTGTAAATCCATGGTGCATGAATAAAGTTAACAACCACCTTCTAGATAACACATCTAAATTTACTGCATAGCCGCTAAACAGCTATGACTATGCATAGCTGTTTCTATGACAATGATTGTTGTCACTTTCTTTTGTTTTGTGATTATTCGTTACGTGATTGGTTGATTGGCCATACTGGATTGTGACGTATGCACCCATTTTTCCCGCTAAAATTTTTGGTGCAACTTTCAGTTCAGCTAACTTTTATGAATGAAAATATGATCTAAATAAAATCAGAAATCTATTGACGCATTCAGAAACGAGTTCTTATTGTAGTAGAATGATAAAATTAAGTTGGGTATATTCCCTATTTCACAAACATATATAATTGGAATAATTTAAAATAAATAAATTTGATTTAGAGTACCTACTCAGTCATTTAACTGATTTTCGTAAATGATACATAATAATATGTAGACTAGGGTATATAGCAGGGGTCGGCAACCTATGGCACGCCAAGGTATTCCCTGTGGCACGCGCCTTGGTCAGATATAAAATTTTAATATCTCATGACAAACATTAGATTGGTACTATTTCTTGTAGTAAATCTGAATTTTATTTGAGTAGAATAGCCTAGATAATATCAGTTTTATTAACTAGCAGGTAGTCAAATGTTTTACCCCCGACTATGCTTCACACTCACCACCTGGAGCTAAGTTATTTTGAGTGGATGGATATTGAAAATCTAGAAATGGAACTAGTTGAGTTTCAATCTTCCGATCTCGGGGTTGATAAATTCAAAGCATTGCTAAATGTAGAAACCGTGGGTCATAGGAACACTGATATCTGCCTGTTGGGCCTCATTATCTTCGAAGTTCAACTCGATAAAGAAAGTCGCATTTGCTCTTATAGTGCAGTTCCTAAGCCAACAATATTGCAAATAGTGATACTAGCATGAAAATTTGCATACTTACTAATTTGATAAAAGGGAAATTTAAAAAAATTTGATGGCTCCCGATGAAGTCTTATTATTTAACTATTAATTAATTAATTAAAATTAATTAGTTAATTTCATGATACGAATTTCAAAGTGTCAATAAATTAGTCATGTTTGGTATTAATCAAAAGCATTTTTCACCTATACAAAGAAAAAAAAATACATTGAAAAAATATATTGTAATATACATTATGATATAGAAATATGTTGATTTAGCTGATTTTGTAGTTTTTGAACCAAAAGATCAACGTTAAAGTAAAATTTCTTCTAACCAATGATATCACAGTGTTCACAAAAGATCTGGTAACTATAATTAATATATCATTTTTAATTTTTCAATAAAAGTAATTACAATATATTTAATACAAATTACAATATGGCGTAAATATGTCCTATGGTACAAAATATGATACATACTAAAAAATTTAGTAATCTTGAAGCTTTTGTTATGAGAAATTTGAAAATAATTGGCTTCACGCCAAATGTTTAGTATTTAAATATTAATTGATTAATCAACATTAATTAGTTAATTTAGTCCAAAAATTTCCCAAAGTGAAGATAAATTTGTAGTGTAGGGGTATCAATGAAAGCATTTTCTACCATCATTAAGAAAAAAAATACGTCGAAAAATATATTGAAATATACGTATGTTATAGTTAAATATGTTGATTTTAGTGATTTTTAGTTTTTGAACCAACATGATCTAATTTTAAGTAAATTTCTCTTACCAATGATAACACAGTGTTCACAAAAGAACTGGTAACTATAATTTATGTATCTTTTTTAATTTTCAATAATAGTAATTACAAAAAAATTACACAAATTAACAAATTTTCTTAAATTGAAAAGTTACAGAAAATGTTGTGGACATATCAAAATGCATATTTTGGCATGTTTTTTATCAAGCTCAAAGATTTTTTGATAAGAATTTCGAAATCACTGAGTTCAGGCTGAGTTTTGAGTATTTAACTAGAATTGATTTTTAAATTAATTACTTAATTGTATCCAAAAATTTCAAAGTGAAGATAAATTTGTCGTGTATAGTATTAAATGAAAGCATTTGTCACCAATACTAAGAAAAAAACACATTAAAAAAATATATTGAAACTAAATATGTTATAGTTAATTATTTTGATTTTGCGGATTTTTAAGTTTTGGAACCAAAAGATCAACGTTAAAGTAAAATGTATTTCTTCTTTTTTTCCTTAATGCTGGTGACAAATGCTTTTATTTGATACTAAACATGACAAATTTATCTTCACTTTGAAATTTTTGGACACATATTAGGTAATTAATTTAAAATTCTTAGTCAAATACTCAAAACTCAGCCTAAAGCCAGTGATTTTCAAAATTCTTATCACAAAATCTTTAAGATTGATAAAGATTTTGTAATAGGTCAAATGATGCATTTTGCTACGTCACACAACATGTTTCTATTACTTTTCAATTAAAGAAAATTTGTTTATTTGTGTAAAATATAATTGTAATTACTATTATTGAAAATTGAAAAATGATAGATTAATTATAGTTACCAGTTCTTTTGTGAACACTGTGTTATCATTGGTAAGAAGAAATTTTTTAAAATTTGATCTTTTGGTTCAAAAATTAAAAAATCACAAAATCAACATATTTAACTATAACATACATATATTTCAATATATTTTTTCAATGTATTTTTTTTTCTTAATCTTTGTAAAAAATGCTTTCAATTGATACCAAACACTACAAATTTATCTTCACTTTGAAATTTTTGGACTAAATTAACTAATTACTGTTGATTAATCAATTAATATTTAAGTACTAAATATTTGGCGTGGAGCCAATTATTTTCGAATTTCTCATAACAAAAGCTTTAAGATTACCAAATTTTCAAGTTGGTATCATATTTTGTACCATAGTTAGACATATTTACGCCATATTGTAATTTGTATTAAATATATTGTAATTACTATTATTGAATATTGAAAAATGATATATTAATTATAGTTACCAGCTCTTTTGTGAACACTGTGATATCATTGGTTGGAAGAAATTTTATTTAAACGTTGATATTTTGGTTATTATTTTTGTTTATTCTTGTTTGTTAAGATTGCAACAAGAAACGGCGTCGACGCTAGCAAATATCTTGCTAAAACACTCAAAATCTGTGGAAATCTTGTGCCGCGAAGAGCCTTGATGAAGCACGTGAAACTAACTAATTTAGCACATGCAGTTGGTTCTCCCATAAGTGCTCCCTGCACAGGGAAGGGAAATGACTCACTGAGCAGTCTTTGAGGGCGGGCGGCAGGTCGTTCCATTGGTTAACTACCCGGAAAGAAAAAGCACGTCGGCCGAGCAGTCCTTTGGCCGGAGGGGGTTGGAGGCGGGGGTGCCTATTATCGTCGCCTCTCAACACGCGGCCCTGGATGATGCGCGCGCACACGTCAAAATCAGTGGCGCCACTGAGGCATCTTTTAAAAAACACCAGATCGGTGTACTGCAGGTGCATGGTCATTGGCATAACCTGCATCTGGTCACAGGGTGGGGGGAGGTTACGGCCATGTATGAAATGCAGCGCCCTTCTCTGCACCCTCTCAAGCTTTGTAGTGTTCTCGATGGTAGTTGGGTTCAAAAACTAAAAAATCAGCAAAATCAACATATTTAACTATATCATATGTATATTACAATATATTTTTTCAATGAATTTTTTTTCTTTGTATAGGTGAAAAATGCTTTTGATTAATACCAAACATGACTAATTTATCGACACTTTGAAATTCGTATCATGAAATTAACCAATTAATTTTATTTAATTAATTAATAGTTAAATAATAAGACTTCATCGTGGAGCCATCAATTTTTGAATTCCCTATAGTCAAATTAGTAAGTATGCAAATTTTCATGCTAGTATCACTATTTGCAATATTGTTGGCTTAGGAACCGCACTATTATGTCAGCATTGGGCTCTAGTAAAAATTTGACAATGTTTTCAAAAATTTAAAAATATTTTGGGCTGTCGCCCCCAACTCCACTAAAAAAACTCCATTTTTGGAAAAACTAAAAGCCGGACTACTCCCCAGCTTGAAAAAAACTCAATGCAAATAAACAGTTTAGGGAAGTCACTAGGAGGAACAATTAAGGGACAGATCAGCACAAAAAAAAAATTGGGTAAATAGCAGAACATTCAAAATTTTTTTTTCGATTTTAATTTAGCTTTGAAATAAAAACAAAAAAAAAATTTAAAAAACGCATTTGAAGATCAAAAGTTAAAAGTATTATTTGATTAGTTTGTAGTGGAGTTTTGCAATGGTTATTTTTAGTGTTCGAAAATAACAAAAAAAATTAACATTTTGGGCTTCGTAAAATTTTTTACTGGCACCAACAATTTTTTTGTTAAAAATTTTTAAAATCATTTGGGACAACGTTACAAAAGGTTTTCCGGCCCCGGTTATAGGTTTTCACTTTTCCGAGTTTTTGATTTAATTACTAAACTCGATTTTGGTTGACCCAGTTTTTCAGATGGATAACATTGAAAAAACTATTTTAATGCACTAGCCCTTAGTTTGTACATAATTTTCCTGAAAATGTGACCCCAAAGGTTTGAACCTTATTATAAACGAACAGAAAACAAAGTAATTTTGAAGCTAAGGGAGCAAAGGGGGTTTTGAAAAAATTTTAAAGGTAAACACTTTTATAGGTCAGGGAATCCTCGGTTTCCTGTACTAGCTAGGTTTGGAAAAATTTTGGCCTTTTTTGATGCAATTATAAGATTTTGTTATGCATTTTAATTTTAAACCAAGTGCAACCTCCAATGAGTAAATAGGAAGGGCCTCTTAAAACCTTTTGGGGTTTTTAAGAAAAATTTTTAAATTGGTACCTCACTTTTTCCAGGGGCCCCCCCCATCATCCCTTTAAGATATGGACCCTTGCCTTTCCGGGACACACGTTACAGGGAGAAGTAAAACCTTGGGGTTTTAGTAAAAAACCCAAAATGGGCATGGGGTTTCAACCGAACCAATGGAGCAGATACGGGCGTTGGAACTTTTTTGCCTTTTGATGACACAACTGGGACTGGAGTTTTTAACACATCTCACAATTGCATCCCCAAAAAGCTTCAGCCCATGGTATGAAAGGCCCCGAGTTTTCCCTACGGGGAAGGAGGTTTTACTTGAATAAAACCCCTTTAATCCTTTTTTGATGTAGGTACCACCAATGATCTAAGTAGGCTAGATCCCCCCTCTTAAAAAGTCCCCAAAGGGGCCAAAACCTAACCCCCAAATTTACCTCTTTGTGGTGATTTTCGCCCCAATTTTTAGCTTTACTATGTTTTTAAAATTGTTATACTGGAATATTTTTTTTGGGGTTTTTTTTAATATATTTTTGCTTGTGCAGAATGGGAAGCCCAACAAAAACAATAAAAGTTTTTGCATAAGGGAATTTATATTTAGTAATCATTTGGGTTAAGGCTAATATGCCCCCACCTGTCAACCTGATGTCATCTTTAAAAATTTTGCACAAATGCTACAACTACTTAAAAATAGAAGAAAGGGGGTTCTAATTTACACGTCATGACCAAAGACATAGCCCATATAGATGTTTAAAATTATATTAATATTATATATATTTTTTTTTATTCTACTAATTATAAAATTTTTTTGCTAAAAAATTTTTTTCTAAAATTTGTTTGGAATTTAGTACAAATGTTGTTTCTTTAAGTGTTTTTAATTTTTGGTCGGGTATGGGTATCAACCAAAAGAATAAAAAACCCTTACCCACTTAATTTTCTTGAGTTTTTTTCCAATAAGGGCCCTAGTGTTTTAATATTGCGAATAGTGGTTTACTAACTAAAAGGAAAAATTTTTTTAAAAAAAATGAGATTGGAATTTCCCCCCTTTTTCTATTTTTTCAAGAAATAATATGTGGCATCCTTCAACAACAAATCACTGGTTCTGCAGATTTAAATCCATTTCATCGCATCATGCTAGACAATAAATCTGGTAGACATAACCCAGGAACTTCAACCTACCAATATTGATGCTATACTTCGTTCTGCATCCTTATGGAACTCTCTCCCGGGTGCTGTGAAGATTTCTAGACATTTCAGTGTTGATATAAGGAACCATTTCAAAATTTCTTGGTGAAAACGTATTTAAAAATGTTAACCATGTTATAACTTGTACTTTGCCACCAATAGATGGTTTTCAAAATCACCAACGCCCTCTATATAGCACGCGCAAAGCATTACGAGAGTAAGGGCATTTACACGCTTAATGCCAAATGCTCGGGTGTGTGGCGTACTGCGTTTCCAGCTCATTCAGTGCAGACCACCATGCGCCCAAAAGATGTGTTAAAGATACTGGCTTTTAGCGTGTAAATGCCCTTTCTACTGTAATGCTTTGCAACGGAGCACGCATGCACAGTTAATTCTGAATATGGTCTATTTATTGTTCTCGATACTGATGTGATGTGATATTGATGATTGATTGATGATACTGATTTGTTAACTTACTTGTATTTGTATTTTAAAATGTGATTTTAAGAGGTATAAGTAAACCCAAATTAACAAGGCTCTACTGTACTATTACGTACTTATTCGGTTATTCCTATTTATGAAGTTTTCCTGCAAGTCTATGCTGTGAGCCTATAGATTAAGTTACCCTACATCGGATACCGGGATGCCTACTTTTATAGATTAAGTTACCCTACATCGGATACCGTGATGCCTACTTTTATGGCTAAAATAGACTAAAATAAAATGTCACTTTTTCCTACTATTAATTATTATTATTATTATTATTATTATTATGATATGATATAAATGATATACAGGAAAGAGGTGAGAAGTGGGAAGAAGTCGAAGCAAGGAAACTGTGGGAAGACAGAAGTGGATGGCGTGAGCTGGTGGGAAGAAGTGCGAGTGAACCTGAAGAGGACATGACAGGCCTGGCAAGCCGGGTTAACAACTCATAAAAGGGCCCTAGAAATTGGTGGCTATAGCCACCCCCTGACCTAACTCAAGTTGGAAACAGGAGTCAGAAATATATATATTATTATTATTTTTTATTTGATGTATTTCATACAAACTCGGTCAAAACCGGAGCTAACATGTTGTACGGACTTACGTCCAAGTACTTCCATGTGTATCTATATTACATACCTACATTATTACTTTGTCTTAACTCTAACTAAAATAAGTCTTTTAAATAATATAGTTTGTAGAGATGTTTTCTTTCTGCTGTGTACGGTCGTGGCCGATTTCTCGTCGCCATCCTAGCATTTGCTCTTCGGACTATGGGAAACCACGAAAACCATGCCCAGGATGGAAGCTGTCTCGGAATCTCGAAGTATCATTCTTAGTTAGAAATTTACGAACTATTCTACACGTTTTGAGTATTACTGCCTTTTTGAGTCTCGATGTAAACATTGGGTGGAAGATCTAGTTGTTTAATGCTTTCATGTAGCTTCTTCGGTATGATGCCATTACCGATATCACGTAGGGATTGTATTTACCTTTTTCTGTTTCCACATCTTCTTGATCTCAATTGCAAGTTCACTATACTTGTCAATTTTTTTCTTCCATGTAGTCTCGACGTTATGGCACATTGGGACAGCAACGTAAATTAAGGGTAGTTTTTTGTTTCTTCTTGTAAATTATAATTATATCCGGTCTGTTGTGATGTATAGTTTTGGTCTGTTATAACTGTGCGGTCGTAATATAATTTGAAATCTTTGCTATCTAGTACTTTCTCCGTTTGTATTTGTAGTAAGGTGTGTGGGGTGTATCAATGAGTTGTACTTGATTGCTATTTTTTGGTGAATAATGTTAGCTACTTGGTTATGTCGTAGGGGTAATCCGTTTGACATAGTGACTGGCACCCGGATATGATGGGGTTCGATTGTTTCACCCTTACACTACATTTTCTACATTGATCTTTTCTGTCGCATCTTGTATAATGTATTTTTTTAATTTTTCGTTGCACATCACTCTGTCTTGAATAGCCAGCATAAAACCTTCTGTTTCCCCAAAATAGTTCCCCATTGTTTAACCACCTATTTGATGCTTTAATATCTACGTGACCTTTATGTATTTTCATCATAATGTCTTTGGGTGTGGGGTCTTTTCTGAGAGACGTAACCTTTTGAAGCGTCAGTTATGAGTTTCCCCCTTGTAGATTGACATTTTTGTTTGCTAGATTGAAGGGGAGTTAATGTTTTGTCAGCTAGCACCACAGCCCATGCAGTTTTTGATTGGTTGCTCTTTGTAAAAAATATTTTCTTAAAATGTCTAGTTGTTTATAATATAAGTTGTTCAGATCGATTAGGCCTCGTCCTCCTTGTTCTCTTGGAAGTGTCAATCTCTCTATTGCTGATTTAGGGTGATGCATTCTGTGTTTAGTAAGTGTAGTACGAGTTAATATTTCAGCGCGTGGATGTCTGTATGTGTCCATTTAATGATTCCGAATGAATATGTTTAGTCCCGGTATAGCATATGTATTTATTGCTGTGATCTTGCTTTTACCGTTTAGTTGCGTCTTGAGGATAGATTTTAGTCGCTTCTTGTATGTATCTATCTATCAATTTTTCTTTCATTACTTTATGTTCAATTCTGGCAGCTTGTGAGAATCCTAAATATTTGTATACTTCGTTATCATCCATTACTCCAATCCTATTTCCATCATCTAGCTGGAACTCTTCTGCCTGCGTAACCTTACCCTTTTCGATATGTAGCGTCTTACACTTGTCTACTCCAAATCCATGCAGATATCTTGACTAAATTCAAATGTAGTATTTATTAAACTGTTTAGTTGAACAAAATTTGATGCATATAACTTTAGATCATCCATGAAGAATAGGTGAGAAATTGTGTGACATACCATATTATTGTTATTATTATTATTATTATTATTATTATTATTATTATTATTATTATTATTATTATTATATGATGAAATTATTAGAAGAGTGGAACCAAATACAGATGGAAGGGACACAAGAACATTAGTGTTTGCGGACGATGTGTTGATTTGGGGTGAGAGTGCCAGAGAAGTGCACGAGAAGGTGGACAGATGGAACGAAGTTACTACAGAGTTTGGTCTAAAAATCAATCAGAAAAAGAGTGAATGTTTGCGTATGCAAAAGAAGACAAAGGGCAGGCCTAGAGACATGGAAAATATTGTACTACGGGGAGAAGTCTTAGAAGAAAAAGAAGAATTTAAATATTTGGGAAATATATTTACAAAAGATGCAAAAGTGTGTAGGGAAGTGTCATCTAAAAAGCAGAAGGGTTTTACCATTTGTGAGGGAAAATTACTATGGAATGAGTTGTTCCCCCCAAAAATGTAAAATTTTTCTGTATAAGGCATATTTTGTACCATACTAACATATGGGACAGTAACATGGCAGTGGGAAAAAAATAAGAGAGTCAGCTGGAAGCAGCAGAAATGAATTTTTTAAAAAGTATCAAGGGAGTTTTCAAAAATGGACAAGATAAGAAGTAATGAAATAAGGAAAGAACTGGGATTGGAGAGATTGAAATTTAAGCTAGGGAAAAGAACGTCTAAGATGGTTTGGACATATGAAAGGATGGGCAGGGAAGGATTCCAAGACGAGAATTTGAAGCGGCAGAGGAGGGGAAAAGAAGAGTAGGAAGGCCAAGAAAAATGGGAAAGATTAATTCAAGAAGACGTTGGAAAACGGAATGAGTGTGGGGGCATGTGGCAAGAGTAAAGCTGGGAGGACAGAAAAGAGTGGAGTATATTGGTGGAAAGGAAGGAGTTAGATGATGTGGAAGAAACACTGAGTCTGGCAAGCTTAGTATCTACAGTTTCATGCCCTTGATACTGGTGGAAAACCACCACTCAACCCGACATAGTTGGAACTGAGTTATGATGATTATTATTATTATTATTACTAAATCTGTCCGTTGCTGGTATTTGGATGTATTTTGTATATTTTAATATCAGTTTTAAATTTAAATTCAATTGCATTATTAAATGTTATATATGTAAAATAGTGTCTTGCACAAGTCAAGGTACGGGGTCCATAACATTAATTATTCAAATCGGCCGCTCATGGCGTTGTGAGTGAAAGGCAGCATCAAACACAGCCTGAGCTGCGTGGCATTATTCAGCTGCTGACTTTGCTTAGTTAGTGGTAGACTGTCCCGAAATCAATCTGCTTTCCTCCGCTGGGCCTATGAAATTGCATGTAGGGTAAGTCAGCGGATATTTTTCCCCTCACTCTGCATGAAAGCAATTATTACAAAGCTTCTGAATATTGACACGCACCTTAAAAATTAGAAAACATTGCGGATTCTTCAAATTTTGATAATTAATTTCATATATTGCCATAGACCAGGGTCCGTCAATTAATATTATCAAAGGTCCACTCACCAATTTTAGAAGATCTCGTGGGGTCCGAGGCAGCCCCGTTATTATAGTTTTTTTTAGTTTTTTTTTATGTTTTTTTTATGTACGACGCACTGAGACTAGCGATTTTTGTTTTACGTAAGTCACTTCCAATCGGGAATTTATTTAGGAACTCCTTATGCTTAGTTTCATGATGTCTTTTAATGTTCCCACTCTTGACAAGTGCAACTGTTTCTTGACAAATTAAACACATCGGTCGGGGATTTAGAGTGGATTTATTTACAAGGATAAAACAGTACTTCTCAGTCCAATCAGGTAAAAATGTTCTATTTTCAAAGTCTACTTTACGCTTCTTTGGGTCCATATTGAAGATTTCTAACCGTGATTTAAATTTCTAGTATTTTCTCGCACGTCGCACTTAACACGACCGACACGCACACTCCACACGAAACATTGAGAAAACACCGAACACTCACTGTCACAGTTACATCGACGCTCACTGACAAGAACACGGCCGGCTACTGAACTGCATGGAAGTCCAAGCGCATCTCCCAAGCAAACAAAAAATCCACAGGGTGGTTAATTTAGCAAACAAGTGTGAGCTGAGTGCATGAATGAAAAGTAAGCAATAATACGAGAAAACCAAAATTTTACAACCAGCAATTTATTTAGGAATCCTAACGGGACTATTTATTGTGCACAAAGCGCTGCCTTACCCATGGAAAATATGTGACTCTGAAAAGAGGTAGGTAGGGCCTAGGTAGGTAATTGAAATAGCAACAGCATTTCCACTTTTCAGAGAATATTCTCTTGAGCTGAATAATTTTTAATTTGAGTTTCCAATTATTTTGTTATTGTGGGGATGCTGAGGCTTATTGTGGGGTCCATGCTTGGTCTGTCCGCGGTCCGCTTATTGACGGTCCCTGCCATAGACCGACTTAGAAATGCTTTTTCTGTGCTATATTAACCTAAAAATTGCATAGACAGGCTACTTTTTAATGCCACTTTTTTGTGGTTTGGTTAGCCTACTAAAAAGCCTACTTTTTAGACTAAAGAGACTAGTTTTACAACTTTTTTGGGGGTGTGCTACCAGTGGGAGCCCTGCTTACTGTAACTCGAGGAGAGGAGTATCAATCACTCCAAGCTTGACTTGTTTACCATGTTGGTACCACTTCCTGTGTTTCAGTGGAGTTCACCACAAGAAGGCCAACTGTGAGTCGACTGCTGTGATATCAAAGGTACAACAGGTGCTCAAGGTCGCAAACAAGCATCTGTATCCTGTGTGGGGGGAGCCCTGCTTACTGTAGCTCGAGGAGAGGAGTATCAACCACTCTAAGCTTGACTTGTTTACCATGTTGGTACCACTTCCTGTGTTTCAGTGGAGTTCACCACAAGAAGGCCAACTGTGAGTCGACTGCTGTGATATCAAAGGTACAACAGGTGCTCAAGGTCGCAAACAAGCATCTGTATCCTAACCATCTGACGCTGACGATAACCACAGGCAACAAGAAACAGCAGAAGCTGCGCAAAGGTAACGGTGGCTGGGGCGACTTGCGAGATCATAGGCTGTGCATCAATATAACAAGAGTTGGTAGGTAGTAGAAAATAACTTCATACCACCAGCTTCTTAACACTGTATAATAAACGTTATAAAATGCTGACGCTCATTTTCTTCCAAGTATTATAAATGCGTTGAATGCAGGGGTTCTATTAAAACTAGGCTTCAGACTGGCATCAATGAAGCAAGATAAAGTATTCCATTTTAATTTAAGTTGTTTCTGTGATTGAGTATTTTAAGTTTTAACTTGAAGGGTACCTAGATTTGCAACTAGGCTTTACTGTAGTCTATAGAGTACCTAGCCTGTAATAGGTGAGATTGATATCAGACTTCCAGGAAATGTTCTAGTACATTTATATATTTTTATCATATATATATATATATATATATATATATGATAAAAACAAGGATCTTGGGTAAAACCGCGTCGAAAATAAGATGAACCAGGGCAGAACCTGGGCGTCCACCGACGTTTCGTCTGTACTACGCCAGACATTTTCAAGGTTGACTGTGACTCTACGGAGGTTGGAGTCACAGTCAACCTTGAAAATGTCTGGGGTAGTACAGACGAAACGTCGGTGGACGCCCAGGTTCTGCCCTGGTTCATCTTATTTTCGACGCGGTTTTACCCAAGATCCTTGTTTTTATCCTATGACGGGCCGCAAAAACCTACAACAATCCATATATATATATATATATATATATATATATATGAGAAAATGTTTTGCTTCTGCTTTTACTAGAATTAATGGCACTTAAGGCGAGTCTACCTGCATTTTCCATTTTCCATTTAATATTTTAAAGTCCCTATAGCTAATAGAAAACAAAAACAATATGTCATACTGATTGATTAATGAAGTTGCCAACTACATTTGGAGGTTTTTATTTTAGTGTGGCTATAGTTTGTTTAGCATTTCCATAAGCAAGGTGCAAGTAACAAGCTATCTTGCAACTTGTGCATAAAAGGATTGATTCTCCGTGTCATGTTTCTTTATTTCATATTTTTATTAACTAGTTAGCCTAATAAACCCTTGTTTAGCCATGAAATACTATTAAAATCCCCCCCCCCAAAAAAAACAAAAAAAACACACCTTTTTGGTAATTTTTTTCGATTCAGTGACATTTAGCCACCTATGACCCCCTACCAAAGTCACTCCTCCCACCCACCCCCTCCCCAATTTTTTGGTTGAAATTCTTAAAGAAAAATCAAAATACCTATTTTACTTGGCCTTTAAGGTAGTTTGATCGGTTCTTATCTGATCTTGACATTTTGCCCTCCCCCGCACCACTATGCCCCAAAGATCACGTCCCCCCCCCCCCCAAACATTTTCTGAAAAAAAAACACAAATTTGTTATATGTACTCTAAAAAACACAGTATATTCCAAATTTGATTTCCCTCCGAAGTCATTGTTGCACATGCAATCCACTATAGACATTGCAACACCCCCTACACCCCCTGACGCCCGTCTGGCAGACGTGGTAGTATGGCTAGTAGTTAATTGGATGAGCGTAGCGAGCGAAGCAAAGATTCCATTCTACTACACTGGAGAAAAAATTCCGGAATGTTTTTTTTTCTTTCTTTTTTTTGTATTTTTGTCTGTTTGTCCACACGATTCCGGCTAAACCGATACTCCGATTGCAATGAAATTTTATGGAGGCCTTCAAAATCTCTGAACTTAGAACTGCCACGTTTTTTAGCGCAATCGGAAAATTATTTCTCATGAAAATCGCAATTTTACGATTTTTTTCGATTTTTAACAAAATTCTTCGATTTATAAGACCTACATGCTTTGTCCGATTGTAATAATTTTTTTTACAGAACCTTTATTTTATGAATTGATATATTCGTGTGAAATTTGAGCGTTATCGAAAGATAAATGTCTTTAAAAAATCGCAATTTTACGACTTTTTTCGATTTTTAAAATTTCTTTGGCTTATAGCCCCTACATGCTTTATTCGATCTTAATGATTTTTTCACAGAACCTTAATTTTATGAATTTATATATTCGTGTGAAATTTGAGCGCTATCAAATAATTATTTCTTATGAAAATTGCAATTTTACGATTTTTTTTCCTTTTTTAAAAATTACGATTGATTAAAAATTTAAGTTATTTTTTTATTTAATTTAATTTAATTTAAAAAAAATTCAACTTAGATATGATTTTTTCACAGAACAGAAAATCCGCATAACACATGGCAGCTCAATGCACCAATTACGCTCATCCAACAACGCGGCGGAACTTAAGCGTTTTCCTAGTAACTTAATTGTGATACATGAAAAATAATTACCTATTTGAACGATCATTTTTTGTTTGATTAATTTTTGTGCACATTGTCAAAGTGATAAACCATTAAATACACATTCACTAGACATTCTACGGAATTTTTGATAATTACGTAATTTAATACTTTAATAACCATACAATTTTTTTCCACAAAACAAAATTAAGCCTAATGTGATTTTCAAAATCAACGGTGTATTCAATTGACGTTTTTTGGAACCACCAGCACCATCTATATCAAGGGCAAATTATTTGGGGAGAAATAGGGTTTAGCATGTTAAATGCCATATGCTCGGAGACTCTAGTTTTGAATCAAAACTTCAATAATTTTTCGACGTTTTGAGTGGTCTTGTGGTCTGATAACGTCAATTTTGTCAAAATGCTAGTTTTGAAATAAACACAGATTTTTTGAAGTCACCCTAGGGCTAAGCCTAGTCCTATATCAAACTAGGTTTAATACTTAGGTAGAAAGCTTATTAATAGGCTAGGCCTAGGCTAGGTCATGCCGACATTCACAGCACCTCGCGTTTTATTTACCCTTTAGCATGCATGCAAGTTCTTTCCACGACGCATCTTTGTTATTTTTAGGTAAAGAAACATTGAGTTTTTCCGACACAAATCGTGTATTGTTGAAATAAGATCTTGCTCTTCAAATGCACTTTGACTTATTTATAGGTTTTGTTCGGCACTACGGTGGGAGAAAGTAAACAAACAAGAAAGCGCAAATCCTTTAGATAAAAATATAGTTGGTAAGTTTGATATCTTTGTCCAAAGTCTTTGGGTGTATGAGCACAGATACTCGTTTTTCATTGGTTCCATACTTGACAATGTTTGGCTCACGTCAGTAGAAAAATTCAAAACTTGCATTTCATTCAAACCACAAAACATCGACGTTATCAAGTGACGTTATGAAAGTGACGTTTTCATCAAACACCAATTTGAAAACTTTGGTCTCGGTGTATGACAGACTACGCGGTTGTACACATTCACAGTAGCATGCTATTATTCTGAAAATTGTATTGGATCCAGTTGCCCATTTGTTTTGTAGCCGGTTACAATAGTGTTGTCCACTCCCTACCACACACTACGCAAGGATGTACGTATCATGGTTTTAAATTTACATCCCAATTCTCGACACTTGATGGGTGAACAAGACCATGTTTTGTCAAAGCAGATACACTTTGTCAAAGTAGGCCTATGTAGCAATTGTAATTTGGTACATGAATCAAGTGAATTTACTATTTATTATTTAGGCTTCCAAAATATCCAGGCATTCAAAAGCTAGAGTAGGCCTTCTAATGCCAAACCCACAAAATGCTTGTGCATGCCATACACTAAATGCCATACTATATACATAGCCTACATTGATTTTAGCTTGTTTGTTTTAGACTAGTCATAAATGGTATTAAGATAACTTACCTTTATTACCTATACGGTATTTTAAACTCTGACAATCTTTCCGAGTTGTACCTGCACACCACCAATATTGATCAGTATCTTTAAATTGATAAAACCTTCATAGTCTGTTCGTTAATTACTAGTATTGGTCATTCATCATCACTTAAACCCAACAACTGAACTAGCTAAGATGTGGTTATTTCCATGCAATGAAAAATGCAAAATGTGGACAGTATCACCTTACTCCTTTGCTGGTTAATCAAGGAAGAAGTCGAGAATGCAAGTATAATGTAACGTTACGTTATATGTTGCAATTTATTTAGAAATGTAATAAATAATAGCATGCTGCATACATAATATACATACGGTAATAATATGCATCTATCTATATGTAGTATCTACTGCTAAACTAAAGGTGTATGTATTTAGAGTCAAACATAATGTGAATATTATCATACCTAATGTATGTCTACGTTGGCTTATGAATGACAAGCTCATTGTGCGTTTGGTCTGCCGGACCTGTGTTAGAAATAACTTTTATGGAAAACTTACGGTACTATACTCCCGTTCAGCATCATACAATTTTATTTTCGATAGCCTCACATTGTCTATTGACAATTAATGTTGGATTCTCAAGACATGATATGGCAATTATTATTTATCATTAGTTAATATTTGTGTTGATAGAAAGTGCTAATTGTAAAACCAGTCAAAAATGTGCCATGCAGTGTTTTCAACATGGCCCCGAATCAATTTTACATTAACATGAAATACAATATTCATATTTCATATCGTATTCAAAGTGCAGAAAAGGAATCTTTAACCTCGAATCTCGCTTGCAACCCAAGCAAAAGACTAATACTTGCTCGCCTTAAAAATATCGCTTCTTGCCCAGCTGCCCTAGACTTGGATTGATGTAAACCTAATCAATAGTTTGCCAATTTACAAATTTTCAACATTTTTCAGTAGAAGAAAATCTACTGAATGCCAGTATTCACCTGAGTAATATTTATTAAAATTCTTTAATTCCCAGCTACAAAGCACCACTAGCTTGTACACCTATCTAAATTTAAGGGTAAACCTCAAAACTCCCTTCTAGGATGCCTATAAAAAACAGAGCACCTACTTGGATTCAAACTTACACACACTGTACTGTATTGACTTCAACATAAAAGCAACCTTATTTTGTTGTTGAATGGCTGTCTGTGTATGTACTACTATAATATCACAGCTTTGGCCTTTCAGCTGCCCCCTAGATTTATTCTACCTGTTTTGAGTTTCATAGCAGGAAACATCAAGGGTGTTTGGTTGATATTAACATCCATCCTCTGAGGAATAGGCCAAGGCGGAAATAAAGACATACTAGCACAAGTGAAGTAACTTTACTTGTGGTCTTTAAGACTCCCTGATCAAACTTTAACACCGCCTCAACTCACAATGTCATGGCAGGTTAAGCGCTGATTAACTGCTACCTACCTATTATTCTTTTCAGGACAACATTATACCTACTAACCACAATGCCATGTATGTTGAATGCATAATGCTTATTATGAATTATTAGGTATCTACTGACCTCCAATTTCAACATTATTTTTGGAAATTAATAATTATATAATGTGCCTACATTATTACTTTACCTACCTAATTGACATTCATTAATTTAAAAAAAGGCCTTTTGTTCAAAAGTTAACATTGCTTTCAAATAATCGAATCAGTTTTTTCACATTGTGCTACTAAGTCTACATTATTTATACCATAACATTTTCCCTCGTAATCTAGTTTCAAAATTGACATTCAGGTTGCAACAGATCTCAATTCATCCCTTGTGTAATGGATATTTACTAGTATTTAGTATTGACCTTCTTCGTGACCACTTGTATGGAATAAAATAACTCAAACTAGCCTATTTATTCTATTGTGTGCAGGCATCTGCACCCTTTAAATCAATTTTATCTAGTGTGTAAATGACAACTATTATGTGATACTGATGGTTAACAATATGCTCGACATTTGGATCGTATGATATCCGCCCTTTCAGTTTCCTCATATGCAAGGAAGAATGAAATTCAATATAAAATAAACATGTTGTTACTTGTTACCTACCACTTTATATAAGTGTAGGCATTCTTTCTGTGGAAAACGATAATTAGCTTTTTTATTAATTTAAACTAAAACCTGACGATGATCTTGGACGGTTCGCGGCATTCGTGTTTTCTTACCCAGGAGAAGTTGACCGCTG
Source organism: Sweltsa coloradensis (assembly GCA_024449915.1). NCBI lineage: Eukaryota > Metazoa > Arthropoda > Insecta > Plecoptera > Chloroperlidae > Sweltsa > Sweltsa coloradensis. The sequence goes on along the minus strand of JAMZAV010003691.1, from coordinate 38,080 downwards.
GATTAGTTCTGTGCCAAGTTCTGTATCCAAGTCCTCCCCGACCCTCGTAGGGAGGATATGATAGTTATTGTGCACTAGTATTCTGCAAAAAGCTACACTTTTTGTATGTATTGGAATTCCTTGAGATTCAACAGGTTGATTAATAGAAAAATACTTTATCTGTTGATATTGACTTGTAGTAAAATGGGTAGTTTGTTGGTTCTATTATTTTCATGTCCACTACACTTTATTATATCTCTTATGAACCTGCATATGATCAATATAGGTAAAGAATGGGTACTACATAATATTACAGTTTATTTAAGATTTAAAGGTAGCCAGGTATACTATTCTGAAGTTTATTAGTATGTAGTTTTAATAACATGTGATGAGGAAAGGCCTGTCTTCAATAAAGACCCATGGGCCATGTGGCAAAATCTTGATGGTTAACATGTGAGGACTGTATAAATGACTACTCCAGGTCGTTACAACCGTTGTCCGTTGTTAGATTATTTCTAGTAATGCAATTATGTTTTGTATTAAAAGTAAATTGGTATTTGAGACTAGAAGATTCATTTTAGAGTTTTCTTGCAATGCAAATGAGGTGGGACTAGTTATTTTATTCTGAAAAAGGATACTCTTTATACAACTAGTGTACAGTGTTTGATTTTATCATCATAATCATTGTCCATTGCCGTTTTCTACTTCTAGGAGGGTCTGCTTTGATTTTTAATAGGGTTGCCATTTAATATAATCGATATATTAATTGATACGATTATTTCCCGAAACGAACAATAATCTATTCAGTCTTCCTGGATAGATCTCATAATAGAATAGATTGCCCGCTCAAACTTTTGAATTACAGTAAAGTAAATGCTTGTTTTGCAGAATTAAATATTTCCAGTCAACACGTTACAACGAACAATAGAGGTCTTAAGGTGGGATTCCAATGGGACGGCTGATATGACTAAAGCCGCGCGGCTGCAAACACTACATGAGTCACACTCCTTTATAGTTAAATGAATGGAACCCGTTCCAATGACGCGACAGTGGCCGCGCGACTGACGCGACTCTTTTGAGACGGCTTGAGCCGGATGACTTGACTGCATCCCATAGCAGTCTAGCCGCAGCCGCCACACGATCGGAAGTGTTTTCCTATATTAAATAATAGAACTATTGTTGTTTTCGTGAAGCTAAGTGACAAAACGTAATTGAACTGGTCAATATTTAAGCGGAAAAACTTCCTAAACACTGATGCATCGTCCAAAAGATCTCTGTATTAGAATACTTTGAAATCCCTCCTCATCCCTCTCCAAGTACATTGGTTTAGGGTCACTTCTTTTAATTGATTTAGCATATTTAGTAACAATTATTCCTCTTCCTCTTCTTCGAGAAGAAAATACGGTACCAACAGTGTTTCCTCCATGCTAATCACGTGGCGAGTGAAACAAAAGTCGCGGGATTGGAATTTGAACAAGCTGCTCTGATCGCGCGACTCGGACCGCGCGGCTATAGTAGTTTCAGTCGTCGCATTGGAGTTGCACCTTTAGCCGTTTCCTTAAAAATAAAAGAGACCTTCAGACTCTTTTGTCCAGTGCAAGACCTTCAACACACGTGTGGTGTAAAATCAAAGCGCATCGTATCACCCCTGCCACTGCAGGCAACTTGCATTGCATGCGTGTATTGCCGGTCAGAACTCTCGCTTCGCAGATCACCACAATATCACTCACGGTCGTGGCTCGCAAGCTCTGTATCAGTTAATTATGTTGTGATTGCTCACTACTTGATATCATATCCTCCTCTAATTATATTACGGCTTCCAAAGTAACACTGAAATAATTTTATATAGTCACGTAATAAATATCCGAGCCAATAACTGCAAATAAATTAACAGTTTATGTGGGGCAAGCGTCAGGCATGGCTAGCCGGCTTCGATAAACCCACGGGGCCAGGAATGTGGTCCCACCCCTACCCGACTTCAAAGTTGGAAATAGGGTTTTATATTGATTGACCTTAACAAAAGCTGATTTCTGAAGTGATGCGTTACTGTTAAGTTGTCGGGCCGTGCTGCCTGTAAATGACAAGGCTTGAGAAAAAAAAAACATTTTGAGCATCTGGGAATAGTATTCACACAAAGGGAACAATAGGATCCACTCGCAAAACATCCGCGGTCTGCCTCATATGCAAAAAAGTATAATTTTGATTTGATTTACGATCAATAATCCATTGTATAAGCGCAGATCGATTATTCAATATTAATATTCACATTCACACAAAAAAATTCCTGCACTTCTTTCTATCCTTCGGGCCTCCCATAATCAATATCTTCCTCATCTTCCCAGCTCTCTTCTCTTGCTTAAAGATCTTCTGCTATAGTCTCCTTCCATCTTTCTCTTAATTGGCCACCTTATTCCTCTTCCTTCCTTCAATTCATTATTATTTTCTAAAGTTACTAGTTGGTTATTGCATAGAACTGAGTTTCATTAAGGGACTTCAGTTAAAGTGGCTCTGAACCAACCGTGTCTACTCCAACGTCATCGGCGAATGAATCATTGCCAACCAGCAATCGGTATTTGAAATATCTAGATGACCGCTGGTTGACCAAGATTCACCCGAGTGCTAAAACATGGACACAGCTAGTTCGAAACATCTTTATTTTTCTATTAATTATTTGGTTTGTTGCTAGGACAGATCCAATGTAACAAGTAATCTGTTACCATTATAAAAATATAAAAAATCTTCTGTCTGAACTGGGAATGAACCCAGGAAGCGGGGACAACAGTCACGACACCCACTGGGACAAAGAGTCACACTCAAAGTAAATTAGAGAACAATCTTGGGTAGAACAGCTTTAAAAATACTTGTCCCATTCCATTTGCATTTTGAGATGTTGTTTGATGATGGCCCTCTTGTTGTACGATGGTATGATGTTTAGTCAGCACCAGCGGAAAGCCATGTAAATGGTACGGATGTCAAAAACAATAAAGCGTGTGCAATTTAGATGTGCAATCTAGCGTTTGAGTGGCATGAACATGTCTAGTAAGCTATATCAACTTATGTCTGTTGCATAGGCATGTGATGTGTTGACAAGGAAAACTTGAGAGGGCTCGATGAGGTTAATGTGGAGTTGAGTTGAAGTGCTCAGGAAACCACCACAATTCACTCAATTATCGTGAACATTGACCATTTATTCCAACTGTCTAGAATTTTTCCAAGCACAGTTTTTATACTGGAACCCCCAAGTAAACACTTTTGAAGGGCATCTGCAATTTCATTGATGCATAACATTGACTGTTTAAGGCATATTCTTTAGTTACATCCAAGTTTGGAGTTCAATAAATTTTATTGTATTTATATTGCTGCAACATATGATAATAGTATTAGAAACAGTTTAGCTGCAATTGCAAACATGATATATCTGAGCATGTGTACTTTTTCTGCATTAGCCTCAGCATTTTTTTTTCAAGCAAGCAATTTGTTTATCTAGCAGTGCATCTTGAACTGCCATGTATAACATCACACAGTGCCAAAGCTTGAATGTCTCGATATTTTCATTTATGTATCTTAAGAGGATGGGATAGTCGCGAAATTAAAACCACGCGAAATTACAGTTTTTTCGTGATATCTCGAGAACGATGCAAAATATCTAAAAACTGATTCCAGACCAAATTGTGGTTTTGTTAGAACAATATAATGCAAGAAAAAATATTCAAATATAATAATTGGTGCGGTTTGTATTTAAGATATGCATTTAATTAATTAAATTTCTAATAAAAAACTTAATTACCATCGCATTACAATATTTTTTCTTGCATTATATTGTTCTAACAACACCACAGTTCGGTCTAGAATCAGTTTTTAGATATTTTGCATCGTTCTCGAGATATCACAAAAAAACTGTAATTTTGCGTGGTTTTAATTTCGCCACTATCCCATCCTCTTAACTGTATTATCCTAAAGGGCACTTTATACACTGCCATTAAGTCCTGAAAATCTAGTTCTATAATTATTAATTATGTTGAGTGAACACATTTTAATTTCTAATTTTAATTTATTTTATTACAATGTTATTGCAGTTAGAAATAATATATTATGTTGTGTTTTGAAGTTTACATCTATATTATTATGTAAATAACAGATGCAACATGTTTTCAGTTGTGTTCATGCAAAATACGTGATTTTGCTAAACATGATTTTTCCAAACTCATTGTTATGTGTATGTATAGTTTAACCATCTACCTACTTGCTTGATTATCTTTGTAATTTATGAGAAAAACCATGTATGAAACATGGCATACATCCCAGTATCAAACTGTCTGCTTGTTGTAAGTGTGAGTTCACTTAACCTTGTCTTACATTAAGAAATTTGCCATATATGCAAGTCATTCAGTACGTAACAGGAAGTATTAATATTCAATATCAGTATCACCGGTTTTTTGTAAACACATGGTTATTTTAGTTGGCTAGATAGGTAGCCTACGTAATATAGGTCTTGTTATTGATTTGTTGTCATAAAATAAAATAAGTTTGTGTTTGTTAAGTTGGTTTTTGTTTGATAGCGTTCTTGGCAGCGTAACCCTTGACCTTGAATGACAAAATGGCAAAGTTACGGGCTGTACCTGTACATTAAGATGTTTGCTTGTTTTGGTGTTAGTTCTACAGCTTGCGTTATGCAGTGGATAAGCAATGATTTAAGAAACTTTAGTGGCTCATGGTCATGGTTTTGATGAATATAGTTCATTTATCCTACAAAATACTAGACCTACTTTCATGAAAATAATTGTTCATTCAGAACATTGTTCCAAATGGAAACTAACATATTGTATAGGCCTAGATATGGATTTACTTTTGTGAGTATCAAATCTTTCTCAATGCCTACATAGGTGTGGAACATTATTATTGGTCATACACAACCAACAACCCAAAATACATGTACCATCGCAAGTAAAGACAGAGCGGGCTTGGAACTTAGGTAAGCTCGGAGAGTTGTGATTATACATTCCATCTCAAGCCACCTTTTCCAAATTGATATAGTGCAGTTTTATCCACTATTTTCTGCACTTGTGTTTCTTGCCACTCACCTTCATAGGTCTCTGTAGGGAAAACTATGAGGGAATCAGTTACACAACACAAACTATTTCAACATTTATTATGGATTGAAGAAAACAACATAAAAGCTTTTTTGGAAATGATTGTCAATTGGTACATTATACAAAATGTCAGTGTGATAATCTAAATACGTATATGAAATATAATTATTACTTAGTTATTATTACAATTACATAGGTTTATTTTTTAAGCATTAACCAGCTTTAAAAACAAATTCCTTGTGTAATAGGGATTGCCATACAAGTTTGCCGTAACTGGGTTTTGAACGCAAAACCTCTTTAACCGTATGTAATAGATGATCTTGCCAATTGAGTTCACTATGATGGCCACGTGACACTCGTATTAAATTGCCATTTGTTCCACTCCTCATTTATTACGATTCTATACACTAACTCAAAAGGCGAGACTACGCCTCTTTAGGGGAGAATATGTCACATTACAATACTTTTGCTCACCTGATGGGCAGGAGCCATAAGGTGGCCTTCCTATTAATATTCATATCATAGTTCTATCTTAGTGCAGCATTAAATGTTGGAATTACATCAAGGCTGAAAATTCGAGTCTCGATTCTCTGGTTTGAGACATGTTATTGAACTATATTTAATTAGATTTGTTTCTGATCTTAAAATGGAAGGGGCCACGCATTGTTGTTGGCTACCATACATCACTCACTTCATAATGTTGCACTTCAAACATTATTGCCAGTTATTAAAATTCAAAACATTTTGAGGGGCAATAGAAGTGGGAGAGGCTATGACGAATATAGCAAAGGTTAGCAGGTCGTGGCTTACACAGGTTATTAATGCGGGTTCAGTCATAGCAGTATTATAGAAGCATCTAAAAAAATTACTGATTTAAAACACTGTAGATAGAATTTGGATGGTAATAAAATCCGTTATCGCTCGGGTACCTGATGTAATTCCCAATGTAATGTAGTTGCATTTTGTCATTATCCCCTACATTAATTTATATAGCATTATATTCTGCATTTTTATCACCATACACATTCATAACATTTGCACTTGGTCAATTGATGTTCTGTAGAGAAATGTATCTCTCCATTTAGTTTATTATAGTTGGCTACTAAACAGAGTTGAAAAAGAAATTATATAATGAATTATATTTTAGGTTAATATATTTTAGAAATCTAGTCATGGAGTACTCTCTCAGTATGTTGTGTGCTAGGGGTGGGGTACTTTGCACCACACCAAATGGATCAAATTATTCGAGCATTTCTTTGAAATACGTATCGTGATATTGCAAGCAATTAACTTACACTAATCAGTGTTTGACTATCATAGACATGTCTAGTTTTAATCGCTATAAACAATTTAAGATTAATTATATATATACGTTTTGTTTAAAGGTACATCATTTTAAACATTTTCAGCCTGGTAGGTTGCTGTTCTATTTACTTGATTTACAATACTAGTGGTGTGAGTAGCTTTGATATTGATTTTAAAATAATAATTATGATCATAATTATTATTGGTATAGTGTTTTCATTTAACAACCAAGGGATAAGGAAATAATATGTTTTTACATATTTCACATGCCATACTATCTTGAAATAACAATGTTGTGGGGATATACTGTTTAGTAGAGACGGGCCGATTCCGGTGATTCCACCGATTCTCCAAGAATCGTGAAAGGGGTATTTATTTATTACATGGGGACTGCAGTCAACTGGCTGCAGTTGTTTATTACAGAATGACATCAGAATGTATGTGCGAATGCGTTGTACCATAAAAATCCAACCTGCAATTGGACTCAACAGTTTAGAATAATTCTCTTTCCAGGTAATTGTAGTCAGCTGCATCCAAAGATTGCAATTGGCTCCTATCAGTGACTGAACCCTTTTAGGAATTGGAATTTATCAAAATGAGTATTGAATGACCCAAAAAATTGGAAATTGTGATTCTATCAGTAATTGTTATCCTGATCCCGGGAAGCCCTTATATTAACTGTACCATACCACAGTGGCGAAGCGTGAATATTTTACAGGGTAGACATAGACAAATCATACTTTTCGCGGAAAAGGAACCAAGCATGTGGGGTTTGGGGGGCTCCGCCCCCCAACCTTAGCGCCGCAGGCGAAAATTTTGAAAATCAAGGTTTTAGAATGCGTTTGGTGCGTTGTAGAAAAAAGTATTAGTCTGAAAGCAATAACGAAATAACGTTGTTTTCGTACAGTGGAAACTTCATTTTAGTCGATCCTCCCTATTATATGTTTGCATTGAGCATGTCAGAATCAGAATAATATTAAATATAAAAAACAATCAATTAAAGCTGTAACATTTATTCTAACACCAGGTACGGAGCAGACATTTATTCAATGTTATACATGTATACATTTGCAAACAATGTTGTGGAAATGCAGTTATCACGAGACGGTGAAGCGCGTGATTCCACATTCTCAGAGTCGTAAGGGTATTTTCGAATGAGAGGGGAGTGGACGGCAGTGAACAGGCGCTGGTGTCCTAGTTAGTGCTAAGAGGAAGGTCGGGCAGAATCGTTGTCTCAAAATACTGCAATTGGACAACAGTTACAATTCGCATGTACCAGCAGTTTATGTTGCTTGCCATCCAAAGAGTTGAACCATTCATTGTACGACCGTTTTTGGGAAATTTATTCCTTATTAATTTTTGAGTAGGGTAGAATGCCAAAATGGCCTACTCGGACTCAGTATGTACTGACCGGAACCTTCTATACGCATACCATGTCTTTGTACTTTGTAAATATTCTAAAACAAAATACAGTATTGATTGAATGTTACTTAAAAAATAAATAGTAGCAGGGCAATTATCTGAGAGCTGTGTTGAATTTAAATTTGTTAAAGAATCAGTATTGCACACAATTGTAGAATCAAAATCGGTCAAACCTGAAATCGGCCCATCTCTACTATTTTGTTAATCTTGTACCCATTCATAGTAGGCTAGTAGCCCTATCCTATAGGATTAAATCTTGATGTGTGTTACTAAAGCTATAATTGTAATAATATAATATAGGTACGTGTTGTCATAAGATAATGTTGTGACGTTTACATAAGAAAGCCTGTTACGGTTTAGGACGCTACAAAGGGGTTTCCCAGAGATTCCCAAAGATGAAGAAATTAATAACTCGAATAGAATTATCATTATTGGATGATTAATGTATTAAATTGAATTGTTTAAGTTGTTTTTATAGATATATTGTAATAAAATCTGGTTTGTGAACAATGTACATGATAAAAATGAATGATGTAAAAAAAAGCTACTTACAATTAACTAAGTAAGATGGATTGTTTTGTAATTCTTCATTTTTAAGCAATAAATGTAAATGGACGAGACTGTGCAAGTTGAAAAATGAGAACAGAAATTAATTTAATCAATACTTTGTGAAAATTTTAAATAAAAATAACAAGAATGATTAGTGTCTACCGGGAGAGATTTGGAACATGGAATACGATCCGGAAATTGCAAATTTCAATGATGACTAGGGATAAAAAGTAAAAACCCAGGTCTCTTGTTTGCTGATCAAAAAACTCGTAATGATGAAATGCACCAAAAATCCATCAGTTATGAAGTTACCGGTCCCAGTGGTCTGGTGGTAACGAGTACATCCACCTGTAAAGCGAGTCTGTCAATCCCCGGTCGAGGTTAGACATTTGAAATTATTGGATTGAATTTCATAAAATAAATTCCACCCATAGGAGTGTTTCTTAATAATTATATCTATTGGAACAATACAATATCCGGTTCCGAGTTTAAGCAATTAAATTTGTGTATGCCACCCCTATTATGTACCAACTGTGTGTGAATTACCTCTGTAATAAGTAAAAAGTACTATTCAACATATTGAATAGAACATATTTTTTAACGACTGTAAAGTGTAAATATTGAATTGTGTCAAATAAACATGTATCATCTGTATGCTATGTTGTTTTTCCTCTTAGTTAATAAATAATAATAATAATAATAATAATAATAATAATAATAATAATAATAACTAATAAGGATGCACACAAAATGCATATGGATGTAAAGAGCAGCTCATAATTGATAGTATTGTTACAAAACATGCAAATGACAAAAAGAGGAATCTATCAGTAGCCTATATAGATTACAAAAAAGCATTTGATTCGGTTCCGCACAATTGGTTAATCAAAGTTCTTGATTTGTATAAGGTAAATCCACAGTTGATAACGGTGCTTAAGCATCTAATGAATTCATGGAGAATTAATATAATACTAAAAACCAATTCAGATTCTGTTAATATTGAAAATATGGCAATAAAGAGAGGGATCTTCCAGGGGGACACCCTTAGCCCTCTATGGTTTTGTCTCGCATTAAACCCAGTATCAGAGCTACTTTATCAAACAAATGCTGGATATCGCCTTACCTGTAAAGAAATAATGACAAGGATAACACATCTGCTGTATATGGATGATTTTAAAATGTATGGAAAATCAAAAGAAGAGCTCAAAATTTTAATTGGCATTGTAAAATTATTCAGTGAAGACATTCATATGGAATTTGGATTAGATAAATGTGTTTCAATGCATATGAAAAGTGGAAAATTGCAAGAAACTGACAATTACCAAATTGGTGTTGATCAAGAAATTCCGAATATAAACAATAGCGAAGAAAGATACAAATACCTAGGAATGAGGCAAAACATTATTCTTAACCACAAGGAATTAAAAAATGTATTTAAACAAAAGTATGAACAAAGAGTTAAAACTATATTAAAAACAAATGTTAAAGGAAGCTATAAAATCAAGGCATTAAATGCATGGGCTTTACCAATCTTGACCTTTTCATTTGGTATTGTGAAGTGGTCAGATGTGGACTTAATGGACCTAGATCGTTTAACAAGATGACAAATGACCTTCTTCAGAACTCACCACCCAAAAGCATCTTCTGAAAGGTTATATATACCACGGGGAAAGGGTGGAAGAGGAATGGTAAATATTCGGTCGTTGTGCTATTCGCAAGTTCATAAACTCAGATCATACTTTCTTAATTCTACATTCCATTATCACCAAGAACTTAAACTCCGAGATAAAACTATAACTCCACTCACTCTCAGGCTAAATGACGATTCTTTCCATCCAGAAATATACATAGAAGATTTAAATATGAAGATGAATGTCTGGAATACTAAATCACTTCATGGGAGGTACCCGAAAAGCATCCAGCAGCCAAATATTGACATTGTTAAATCAGTTAGATGGATTCACAAAGGAGATTTGTTTGCTGAAACCGAAGGATTTATGTTCGCCATCCAAGATCAGGTTATAAATACCAACAACTATAAAAAATTCATCATCAAATCCAATGACAATGATATGTGTAGAAAATGCAAAAAGTTTACCGAGACAATAGACCATGTTAAAGCTGGGTGTCCTTCAATTGCCAACACGTGGTATCTCAGTAGGCATAATCAGGTAGCAAAAATAGTTTATCAACATCTAGGAATGAACGCACATCTACTAGTCAATCCACCTCCTTATTACAAGTATTCTCCTGCACCTGTGATCGAAAATGCAGAATTTATAATGTAGTATTGGGATAAACAAGTTATAACAGACAAAACCATAGACCACAACAAACCGGACATCATTTTATGCGATAAATCTAACAGAATTACATATCTAATTGACATTGCTATCCCCATGAGTAAAAATATTGAGAACACCAAGAACACTAAGGTGGAAAGATATCAAAATTTAAGTCAAGAAATAACAAGAATTTGGAAAATGAAAACTGTTACTGTCGTGCCTATCGTGATCTCAGCCACTGGAGTCATACCATCTTCCCTCTCTGCCAGCCTACAATGCCTGGGTCTGTCTGCAAATCTCTACATCAGCATGCAGAAAGCAGTCATCCTTCAAACGTGCCACATAGTCAGAAGATTTATCTCTCTCTCTCTCTCTCTCTCTCTCTCTCTCTGAGGATGAAGAGCCTACAGGCCTAATCTGCTAAATAAAGACGCTAATCAATCATCAATCATCAATCAATCTCTCTTCTCTCTCGCTCTTAAGATTTTGCCATACAATGCTTGTTTTATAGATAGAAACTTTTATTGATTTTGTTATCTCACTCATCTTTATTATTATTTTGTTAATTTGATTAATTTGTCTACAATACTATGTGTACTATACTTATGTTTTTACGCTGTTATAATGTAAACTTTTGTTGGGCTTTGGCCTCACCCCGCCTTGTGTATACCAGGACGAAAATGTACCTGAGATTGTTTGAACAATAAAGAACTACTATAATAATAATAATAATAATAATAATAATCAAACACCCGGTTCCAACATAAGTCAGGTCGGGGGGTGACGTATCACCAGTTTTTCGGGCTGGCTGTGGACTTTCAGTGTTTGCTAGCCAGGCTCAACACCTCATCTACTTCAATATCTTCTATGACAGGCATTTCTACCAGTTCTCTCCATTTCTTGCTACGAAGTGGCTATTTAACCGTAGGCTACGGACAAATTAACAATAACAAATCGTCCGTAGCAAAAACGAAGATCTACAAAGATCTGCGGAAATAATCGAAGGCCGTACCACCTAACTAGGCCAATAGCTTCAAATATCACAGTGCATTGTGGCAGAGTGGTAGCGCGTCCGAATTCTACGCGAAAGGTCGGCGGTTCAAATTTTCGTTTGGTCGTTTTTTTTTTACCATTCTATTTGGGTCCATGTTTTTTCTGCAAATGATTTCACTACATTCGGCCCCGTCGCAAACACAATTCTAGATGATAAAAGCGTTTAAAACGTGCTAGGCCTAGGCCTATTTTAAGGAAAAGCCTTATCTCTACACCTCGACGTGAAGGTAGGCAGCCTAAAAGACTTTGTTTAAATAGAAACGTTAAAGGTCTTGGAAGGTTTTTTGTTGTTAATAAAACAGCAAAAAAGGACGACGACAACCGAAAAAGGACTCTCGTTTAAAATAGCGATGTTAAAGGTCTTGATGTTTTTTTGTTGTTACTAAAACAGCAAAAAAGGACGACGGAAGGACGACACTTTTATTACGGCCTAAAGTCTACGGCTAAAATAGCATGCTTAAATTTACCGTAGTACAGTCTACGGTTAAATTGTATAACGTAATTTTTCCGTAGCTACGGTTAAATAGCCACAGCCTTCTTTCTATCCTCCCAGAGTCTTTCATTAATTCTATCCCATGATTTCCCTCTTTCTTCAACGTAAAAATAATAATATAATATATTATATAATAATAATATTAAATTATATTAGTATTATTATTATAATTATTAATTAATTTAATAATTATAATTTATCAGAAACCAATACATTTCGCTCTCCTTTGTTAGATGATTGAGCCGAACGTAAGTGATTATATGAAGGACTATATAATAATGTCTTGGGTTCTTGTGGTTGAAAGTGCTATTTGTTGACATCTTTGTAACCAAATACATAATACGTAAAATACCCGTCATAGAACTTGAATGATAGGGCTATGCATCTAGCTTACTGAAAACAAAAAACGATCGCCTAGAAAATCCATTTCTTTGCTAACTTTGAATCACGTCATGTTGACTTATGGCTCGGTTGCAGCTGCACTCAGAACAGCTTATAATGTTGCATGGGATGCATGTTTGGAGCAAAGGTCTAGAATAGGCTTCCATGCCTGGGTAGTCTTTGTCAATCATCTTCCTTGTTTAAACTTTAAGGATGTTTTTCGATCTCAATCGCTTCCCTTATGATATTAAGATATACCCGGGGGTCTATTTACCAAGTGACAACAGTTTTATCGACTGGTCTACCGCAACGACAACGTTAGTGACAAGTCATGCATTCGACTGCAGCTATACAAGCTTATAAGCTGTGTATTGGCAAAAATTACACATATAACCTTTTTAATGGTGTCTGCCAATGTTTCCTTAACCGGCCTTAACGTACAGCAAATGTAATTACTATTTATTTATTTCTCCATTTTGTTAGTCGGGAAACACTCCTGTAGGTGAAATTGTTAATATTTAATACAATTCAGTAGTTAAAAAATCCATTAAAAAAAACAATCGGGATGGATTTTTTTAAACTTCTGAATTGTATTAAATATTTACTATTTATTTGGTATGATGAAAATTCGAGGTGGCAGTTCTCACTAAAGTCGTTGTTTCGGTCGACTATTGTCGCCGTCACTTTTAGTAAATAGACCCCCTGGTCTACAGGTGCAATATCAAGACAAGAACAGTAATTTAGATGCAATTTTATTATGTACGTACTAATTATATGTGGGTACTATTATCTACAAGAACTTGCTGACCAAACCTGCCGCTCCGCAAGAACTCACCCCGCAAGGAGTATAGGGTGAACGTCACAGATATCCCAACCACCACCAGATTTCATTAATTCATTGCTAGAACAATGAATATGATTAAATTACCGGTACATTTAAAATAATAAGACCTAAGTTGAAATCATATCCCCAACTAGAAGATTACAAAAAAAAAAGAGTACGGAAAATATCATACCCAAGGAAAAAAAATGATAAATTTATAACAGCGTTTTCCAAGGTGTGGGTCGCGACTCACTAGTGGATAGTGAATACGTCCCAGGCTGTCTTTCAACAAAAATGTATTCAACTATTTCTACTGTAGTTTTGAAGATATAGCTGCTACTTTTCACATCTTTGTACAACTGTGAAGCTGGATTTTTGGCAATGTTACCTAATAAATTTATTAATTGATCAATACATTAATGAGTTTAATTGTTATTTATCGGTTGCCCTTGACATTGCCGCTACTATATTTCCGATTGCAATTTGGATACGTAAGTTATCAGCAATCCGAATCCCATATGGTCTGGTCAAGTGAGGGTTAGTGATCCATTCTGATCAGATAGGTTAAGAGTCTTCATGAGACAAACATGTACTCGGCACGCTCGTAAGCACTAAAATTATGATGTACAACGCTCTGGAGAAAAATTTAAACTTCACATGCAAATTCTAAAATGCACATGACACAGATATTTTTATGCAGAACAACATACAAACAACAAACAGAATTGCTTTATATAATAAACCCTACTGTTCACCATTGTAAAAAAACAGCATAAAGTCAACGCGACTGGAGTCATCACTTCTTGTTCCCATTGCGTTGACTTTGATGCGTAACCATGGTGTATAGTAGAGTTCATTACATACATCAATTCTGTTTGTTGTATGATGTTTAACATAAAAATATCTGTGTCATGTGCATTTTAGAATTTACGTATGTAGTTTTAATTTTTCTCCAGAGCGTTGTACATCATAATTTTAGTGCTTACGAGCGTGCTGTGTACATGTTTGTCTCGTGAAGACTCTTTAAGAGATCACAGATTTTTGTAAGCACCGCTGTTTACAGTAACACAATAATTTGTGTACTGTAGTTTGATGTTTTGTACTAAAAAATTAGTGCTTTGTTGCTAAATAGAAACTTACTTATTATTGTCCTAATTTAATTAAAGGGGTTATTAGTTATTACCCCCAAAAATTATTTTTTACCACTTAATCAATAGATAAATACGACTACGACAACAACAACAATCACACCACGAACGATGACAAGATGATGACGGCCGCGACGTGAAAATCCCCCTTCACTGTGTCTGATTCTGACCAGCATGTACCCTTCCTCCCCATATCCCCTAGGCTAGAGTGGTGCATTATGACATAACGGTCGATGCGCCCTTAATCCAAATAAACCAAAACTACACAACATGAGTGTTTAAAAAATTATATCTTTAACTGTGGTTTACACAAATTTTTTGATCAAGAAATTTGAAAACAATTGTGTTTTGGGGAATTTCTGATATCGGTTTTAACCTGTTTATTTTTTGCTCCACATACGGTAGATACTTGAGCACCGTACCAATCTAAATTGGTCCTTTAACATTGTGTCTTGAAACTGTGCACAAATATACACTCACAAAAATATGCATCCCAAAATCACTCCCCTTCTTGGTACAGCATATTTTGACCAAACCCCTTACCCAAAATTACAAAACAAAATATAGTTGCAATTAGTTTAGAAAAGGCCAGCTGGCTAGTTTAGTTTAGATTGGAAAAGGGTTGACAGGTTGAGAAAGCATAGAGAACATAAAGCCCAGCCTGAAGGGCTGGGGGCGACAAAACTTTTCACCTGCTGATGACAACTGCAGCTAATTTAAAGTTGCTAAATTGTTAGCTGCAGTTGTAATCAGCAGGTGAAAAGTTTTGTCGCCCCCAGCCCTTCAGGCTGGGATTTATGTTCTCTATGCTTTCTCAACCTGTCAACTCTTCTCCAATCTAAACAAACCAAAATATAGATGATTTACAGAAAAGCCGGTCGAGTACGTAAAATTTATCAATTTTTTGGTGTCAAAATCCTTCAAGGTCACTGGGCATAAAGGTAGTCCCCATGTTATTTCTTATGGGAGATTTTTGCCAATAGATGGGACCTAGCTCGAAAATTACCAAGTTTGATAGGCCTACATTTTTTTCGGGTCATGGTGGACCCAATAATTTTTCTGTTAATTAGACGAGTGAGCGAAGCGAATGAGGATTTTATAACGCTACTCGATCGGGCCTTGTCGTGATTAATTATGTTTGTCTGTTTGTCCGGGCTCATACGGCCAAACTGCCAAATAGATCGAGCTGAAATTTTAAACAGACATCCGCGACCAGGTAACTTAGAACTGCTAACAAATTGAGCGCAATCAATTTCAATTTAAACCCACAAGAAATAATAAATTGAAAAATATGCTTGAAATGTGTAGGTTTCATTTTATCAACAATGCTTTTTCTTGAAGAAGTCATTTTTATCAAATAATTTTTGGTACGCCGTGATTACATGCATAGCAGTGATCTAGGTATATCAGATATGGAACGACCAAGGTTCCCCTAAATTTTGCTGGGATATTGAGTAAACCTTGCAATCTTTACTCGTATTTCGTACTGGCTATGTTTTCCATAGTATCGTATGCATTTCAAAACATGTTTTATAATTTTTTAAATACAATCCAGAAATAAAAAATATTTTTTCCAACCGGGGGTTTGAACCTAGGTCTCCCACATTTTGGGTATAAGGGCGCCTTAGCCAACTAGACTAGGGAAACGCCAAATTCGTTGTTAGACAAGTGAGCTAGTCATTGAGTACCCGGGAACATTTGCATTTAAAATTGACAGTTATATTGGTATAAATAATAGGGGTTTTAAGTGTAGTTGGTATAAGGGCGCGTCAACTGTAAGGCCATAATGAGCCACTCTAGCCTAAGATAGGCTAGGGAAGCCTAAGGTAGGGGGAAGAAAAGTAATGTTACCGGGTACTCAACATATGGCTCACTCACTTGTCTAACAACGACTTTGGCGTTTCCCTAGTTTTAGTTTGTAAATTCATAACTAGTTAGCCTGAATTAATGAAATATATTTTTTGAGTTTAGTGGGTGAATACTCCTTTAACTGAGTGCAACACTTAGTTTTGGAAAATAATCCTTACATACTCCTTATACTTTAATTGCAATAACTGTGCTTTGATACCATCAAATACAAAATCTTAATTTTATAAATTGTACAAGTTTTTCAAGCAAAATAAATATTATTAAAAAGAGTTAAAATGACTCATAAATAGAATAGACCTACAGGTGGTTATATATACAATTTAGTTTTTATTGACAAGATTTTCTTGGATATTACAATCTATACACAGAAAATGAACTGCCTAGTATAGACAAGCAAATGATAAATGTATAATAATTTGGACATCCCATCAAAGTTACAGGCACAATCTGCAACGAGTGTGTGTAATGTATGTATGTATATCATAGATACTACTTTCCACTCAATTGCTCGTAAAGTTTGGGAACATAATCATCCCACTGGGCCTGATACAAGTTGCCCAATATCGGCTGTCCCAGATTATACTTGTTAGCAAATTTCTTGATTGAGAAACATCCACGATGTTCTCCGCTCCTGCAACAACCAGACACTCAATAAACAACCCGTCCAAGTAGAATTTGATTTGATGTTGCTTAAAGTCTCATATTAATGCACTAAGGCTATTAGGTAATAGAAACAACCACAAGGGTCTCCACTCTCCACTATTGCAACAACCAGATATGTCCGAGCAGTGCTGTAAATGAGCATGCCTGCCTCCTCTTAAAGCTAACAAAGAAGATCCACAATTTCACAGAACACTAACCGGTTTGTCAAACGAGGTTCATCACATGATAGCTTTGCTGGTTGCTTGTAAACCAAAAACACGTAACGATGGAGACCTGCAAACAGAGATCAATTAACTGTAGGACCGAAAAATCTTTGTTCATTGTACACACCATATGCAATTTTATACTTAAAATCACTCAAATAACACAATCTGCAGATGACGGAGCGCAGCGACTGAGTATTACAATCAAGAAATATGGCACTTCCGTGACTGTGAGTGTATGGTACACTAAAAATCAGCCGAATCTCTGAACAGATTACGCTGAAATTTTAAACAGACATCCGGTACGAGTTAACTGAGAACTGCTTACAAAATCAGCAACATTCGTTGCAATTTAAACTTATAAGAAATAAGAAAAAAAGCAGCAAATGTGTAGGATTCAATTTAGCCACAATGGTTTTGTTTTTGAAAAAATAAATAATCTGTCAGGCGGTGAAAATTGTACATACAGTGACCAAGGTGTATCAAATCTTGCACGCTCAAGGTTCCCCCAAATTTTGCTTGGAGATTGAGTAAACCTTGAAATCTTTCCACGTATTTCGTACTAGCTATGTTTTGTGTTTTTATGCCTTTCAAAACATGTTTTATAATTTTTTAAATACAATCTAGAAATTATATTTATTGATCTCTCACAACAGGTATTAACCCACAAATGTTAGGTAATAGTGGTAGCGGTACACGACATGAAAAACGATAATACTGCACTTTTTGAACACGGTTTGCCGCTTTGCACAGTTGTAGGTGGGACCAAAAGTAATATTTAAGGATGTGGAGGCACTCGAAATTTCCCTTAGAATTCAAAATGGCGGCCATTTTTCAAAACGATGTCCTCAGATGCAAAAATTCTTTTGATGTGTCTAATAAATCATGTTTGGTATCGTTTTCGTATATTTCCGACTCGAATAAAAACAAAAATAATGCAAAATAAAAATCCGGGTGAAATTCTAGAAGTTGAACTCTATTTAGTATATTTTCAAAAAAATTTTTAGTTTGGGTCCAACGTAGAAACTCCTTTAAACACTCCCCTGAAATTTGCTTCTAGCTTTTAAATATTATGATTATAATTTTTAAATTTAAAAACCCAAAAATTCATTTTTTACTTTTTTCCCAGTTTTTTTTGGGGGGCAACCAGAGGTGTTCAAAAAGGTGGTTATGATTATTGACTGTTTAAATATGCTGCTCTTTTTTAAACAGGGTTTTTTGGGGCACTTGGCTATTGAACTGTACCCAAAAGTTTTTTTTTCAAGATGTGGAAGGGCTAAAATTTCCCTTCGAATCCAAAGATGGCGGAAATTTTTTTTGGAATGTTGACCTTCTAACAAAATTTTGCAGTTTTTCAAATTCATCGTGTTTGGGAGTCTTTTCGTTGAAAGTGCTTCTCGAATACAAAATACTTCAATTTAAAGTAAAATAAAAAATTAGAAACGGGTATTTTGTAGAATTTAAACTCAATCTAGATTTTTATTTGGCTGTTTTTATTTTGTGACGTTGTTAAGAGGACGCTGAGGCTGGCCCCGGAGACGGGGTTTTCAGAACTCAGTTTTCTTTTTTTTCTTTGGGGAAAAAGGTTAATTACGTCGGTATAATATTTCACACGACTTTTATAAAAATCAATGTATAGACCACGCGTTTTCCCCTTCATTATTCTTTTAATTTTAAAAAACAAATCGAAAAATCTCCGTAATTTACTCTTTTTTGGAAACTTGGGGAATTTTTTTCAAGGTTACAGTTTTTTTAAACGCATATTTAAATACTCGAACAACGTCAAATCAATGTGAATAGCGGTAATTTGGTTTCATCTAATAAAACGTTTGGTGAAAATTTTCTAAAATTAAAATCCATTTTTTTTGGATTTCCATTTTTTTTTTTTTTTTTTGCTTTTTTGGGATTTAGTCTGCAATGGCCCTTTTTAACCCCAAGTGGGGATATTACAAAAAAGTACTTCACAACATCATCAAAAATTTGTAAGCATTACCAACCTTCAGCAAAAAATCTAAACACCTGCGGGGGCGCCAACTTTTCAGAACGACTGGGGTGCTCAAAACTTAGACAAACTATATGGTAAGCATTGGCGGCTCTGGGGTGTTTAGGTGAGGCAAAATTAAATCCCGGAGGTAGTATATTGGGGACCACACGGGGGTTGGGGGGGGAAAAGCCCCCAACAATAGCCCCGCAGCAAAAATTTTTGAAAATCGGGTTTTTTAGAGGGGTTTTGGGTGCGTTTTAAAAAAAATTGTGGGCTGAATGCTTTTCCAAAAAAATTATTTTTTGGCGTCAAAACTGGAAAACCTAAAAAGAAGTGGTCACAGAGGTGATAGATTTTTATTACTCCCCGCTAGTGGTTGGCACTGGGGCTTTGCGGTAGTTTAAAAAATCACCCTACTCAATTTTTTTCACATTGAAAAAAAAAATTTGCAAATACCTTTCTTCCCGTATTGTGAGATCGCAGAAAACTCCGTTTGTGTTTGATTTTTTAGATTTGGGGGGGTGCACACTGTGCACGGGGGTGCTTTGGCCCCCTGCACCCACGGAGCGGGCCCTATAAACCCTGGTGCGCCATTGAGTTGGGCCATGCAAGTCAGCAAATTTTTAGCCCAATGGCCACTTAAAAATGGTACTAAAACCTTTTCAAAAATTCAAAAACGCTATTTCCCTTTGGGTTTTTCTTTTTTTGATCACACACTTTCCTCGCTGATTGACTTCATTTTTAAAAACCAAAAAGAGCTCTCAAACACAGCTCTCACGTTCACCGTGATTCTGTAGTAGAAACTATATAACTACAAGACTCCCGACCATTCTCTGCCCTTGCCGTTTGAAAAAAGCCACACAACAAAATAAAGCTCTTTTTAAGGGTGACCGTGGTGTGATGGCCTAAAAGAAAAACCATGCTTTGGAGGTGGTCAGTTGATATCCAAAGTCTGCAGGTTAACAGTGAATTTATTTTCCCCCACAAGATGAAACCCCCCGTATTCTTCGACAAAATGAGCAATATCAGCATACCAGACTATGTTTGGGGAAGACACTTGCGCTCAGATTTCAGATTTTGATTCCGATTTAGCACGCTTTTTTCAACTTTTATTTTATAGGCCTACGATAATAATAACATAGAAACAAACATTGATTTACAAATTGAAGGGTTTCCACGTGGAGAGGGTTGGGGTGGGCGCATAATATTTTGTATAATTTGGTTTTGTGGAATAACGTTTAATCTTTGGGATGTGTACCTAATTTTGTAGTATTAATCAAATATTAAATGTATGTGTAAAAAAAAAGTATATAATGTAAAAATATTAAAATGGACCACTATAGTGGGGATTTTTTGTAAACTAGGTACTTATATTTAAAAAGTGGGTTTTTATTTTTACTTTTTAACAACATTATTATTATGATTCCAAACAGTTTTCGACAAAAGACAGTTTTCTAGAAAATTTGGTAATACGTTTTTTGGGAAATTTAAACAAGTCTTATAATAATTGACAGCCCGGGGGTTGTAGCAGGGAAGGGTTGACACATTAAACTCTCTTGTAGTGATGGGATCAACTGTTTGGTTTTTAAAAGGGGGCTAAATATATAGTTGATAATTAAAAACTACTTTTAACCAAAAAACAGTAACAAAAATCTCACGGCAATGAAAATTTTCGTCGCAGGCAAAGAAAAAAAGTGTGATGAAGATGAGCGTTTTCTCTAAAATATTCTTTTCAGTCACACAGGGGGAAATTGAATTTGATGACTTTTTTTTCCCCGCGAAAACAGCTTGTCCCCCCTTTGATTTCACAAATGGTAACTGCGATAGGTACAAGGGAAAAATGACCATTTGCACTCAAGATTTCACGCAATCACTGATTTTGACAAATTTTTTTTTCCTTTAATTTCCAAAGGGAAACGTTTTTGCCAAAAGAGCAATGTGTGAAGTAAGTGAAAAACGCGGCAAAGAAGTAATAAATTGCTCAAAAAAAAATCTTAAATATTATATTCTTTACTAAAAACCCATCAAATTGCTTTTTTGATAAAACTAGTGAATTTTTAAAATTTTAGTATCATTAATTTTTGAGCTCAAAACGTGTTCTTGGCTCAAAAATTATATGGACTTGACCCAAAAAATATACTATTGCCGCCATCTTGGGTTCGAAGGAATTCTTATTGCCTCCACATCTTAAAAAAATTTTTTTGGGGACCAGCTTCCTGAGCCCAAATGCCAAACCGGGGAAGGGGAAAATGCGCAATTAAACAGCACAATAATCATTAAAAAACCTGTTTAGCACCTCTGGTTGCCGAGCAATGACTGGGCCCAAAAAATAAAAAAAAGAAGTCGGTTTTAAATAAACATTTAAATTATAATAATTTTTTTTGCTAGAAACATTAACAGGGGTAGGGTAAAGAAGTTTCTATGTCGGACCCAATCTGTGAAGATTTTCTTGAAACTACTACTAAATAGATGTTCAACTTCTAGAATTTCACCCGGATTTTTATTTTGACATTATTTTCGTGTTATTCGAGTCTGAAATATACGAAAACGATACCAAACATGATTTATTAGACACATCAAAAGAATTTTTGTATCTGAGAACATCGTTTTGAAAAATGGCCGCCATTTTGAATTCTAAGGGGAATTTCGAGTGCCTCCACATCCTTAAATATTACTTTTGGTCCCACCTACAACTGTGCAAAGCGGCAAACCGTGTTCAAAAAGTGCAGTATTATTTTGCGTACCGCTACCACTATAACTAAAACTAAACAATTCAAAATACAATTCAAAACAAAAACAATACAAATATGTTATACAAATCATTAAATACATGAACAAGTACTTTAAAATTAAAATTAAAGCCTATGTATGATAGGCTAGGGAGGAAAGACCTATGCTGGATCCAACCATATGTAGGGTGAGGAAAGGGAATGTTACCGGGTACCTACTCAACACATGGCTCACTCACTAGTCACTCGTCTAACAACGACTTTGGTGTTTTACTAGTAAACTGAGCAAAGGATTTTGGGATCATTGTAACAACTACCTATAGGTAGAGGTAGGGACCTTGAAATTTGGTAAAATGACTTTTTTTACTAAAATGATGCGAAATATGACTGTTTTACAGGGGCGGCTCGTGTATAGGTGCACAGGTGCACGCGCACCCCCAAATATCTGCGCAAACTAAATTCCAAATTTAAGGTTCGAAGCCAATCTCGTAATATTCCCAATAAATCGTTGGATTGTTTGTATGGATATTTTGGCCGGCCCAGAGCAAGGCATGTTCGGCAGCAGTCTTTCTGCAGTAAGTGCTGCCGCTGAGGGTTCACGCTCTGAATGTGCACACAGTTTTACATGGTTTTCTACGGATCGGCCGGTAGAACCAGCCTCAGGTCATCTTTTGAATTTACAACGTCTGATATAGCTGGGTTAGACGCACGTGCACATGGGTCAAAACCCGTTACTTCCATTCAAACGCCTTGGTATTTTGCTTGCAGCATTCATTCACCCCCACACTCCGACCAGTAGCCAGTGAAAGTTGTTCGCGACAGGGTTGGTGAAGTGAGATTAGCTGCAGTTTTCAAGTGAGCGAACAGTGTTAAAATTATTAAAACAAAGCCACTCAACTGAACAATACACGGTTAAAAATTATCCAACACAAACTCACCCGTTGCGTTATATTTCTGCCACATCCGTGGCCTTCCTCAGACGTGAGGTAACTGAAGCCTCCCTTGCTGTTCTTGTTTCTCGAAGCGCAATGGTGGCGCTCCTCCACGCCCTCTCTACTTCCCCGCGATCCACCGGTCCCCACATGGCGGGAAAGTCCAAACTTAGCCAACCAAGTTTGGACTTTCCCGCCATGTGGGGACCGGTGGATCGCGGGGAAGTAGAGAGGGCGTGGAGGAGCGCCACCATTGCGCTTCGAGAAACAAGAACAGCAAGGGAGACTTCAGTTACCTCGCGTCTGAGGAAGGCCACGGATGTGGCAGAAATATAACGCAATGGGTGAGTTTGTGTTGGATAATTTTTAACCGTGTATTGTTCAGTTGAGTGGTTTTGTTTTAATATTTTCCGGTTAACAAGTTCTGGTGTATAATGTTAAAACTAGGAAAACGCTCAGTTGGACGCGTTGTTGAGCGAGCACCGGTACGTGCAACACGACCCGAGTACGACATTCCCATAATGTTACATACCAATAAGTCTTTTAGGTCTTGACCGATTTAGCTGAAAATTTGTAAAATAGGAGAGAATGGATAAAATCCACCGCCATCTAGAGGACCTTGACATCATTTCTTTGGGAAAACTATTTTAACTCTTGATTACTTCTAGGTGGCAGTACATAGTGACCAGAATTCTTGTGCGACTTTTCGTTGCCATGGTAACGTTACTTTTGTTAAAATGTAATTGCTATCTACACTACTTATTGGATCAAAATAAAATTAACATATTCGTGACCGGACGGACATTCTAAATGATTTGGCTACCTCAGATTCTGTCGCCGTTTAGTTTAAAAAAACTTTAGATTAACTTTAATGTAACTTTATAACTTTTTGAACGATTTTGCCACAAAACTAATGGCATTCAATCGGGAACGAAACTTGCGGATGGTCAAAATTTCAACTCGATCCGAGCCTCCGTTCGACCGCTATCATGAGCCAAAAAAGCTGTGCGACTTTCCGTTGCCATGGTAACGGGACTTTTGTTATAATGTAATTTCCATCTACACTACTTATCGGATCAAAATAAAAATAACATATTCGTGATCGGACGGACATTCTAAATGATTTGGCCCCCTCAGTTTTTTTGGCCGTTTAGTTTAAAAAAAAAAAAAAAAAAAAAAAAAAAAATTTTCCCGATTAACTTTAAAAAAATTTTTTTTTTAATTTTTGAACGATTTTGCCACAAAACATACAGAACCCCCAGGTGGTAGTAAAGTGTGCAAAATTTCAGGTCGACAGAGAAAAAACGGTGCGACCTGTATCGAAGCAGTAACAAAAAAAAAAAAAAGACATTCGAGCCAAAGAGTCAAGTGAGACGCCGCTTCGCTGCCAATTTTATCGTCCCGTAGAAGTGAAATTATAATATGACTTTGGTAATGAGCAATCTAAAAATAAACAGTTTTTTTAAAACGACCATTGGACGAACAATTAGAAATAAAATAGACTTTATTTTAAAATAAAGGAGATGAAGGGACATTATTCGGGTATGTAATATTTTAATCACGCATAGGCCTATAATAATTTATTTTTTGGATGGTTTTCAATCATTAACAATCACACAATGGGGAGTTTTTCCCGACCAATAAATTCGAAAAATATACTCTATAAAGTTGTTTTCCGGGTATTTCAGACCATTAGTAGGCCTATCTGAAAAACATTTCGCTGCGCCCCAGACCCCTTTGTTTCCCGCAGATAAAGACTTCAAAATTATGTGCATCCCCTACAATAATAACTCACCAGCCGCCCCCGCTGTTTTATTATAGCGAAATAAGACAATAATCCAGTTTTTCTGCAGAATTAGAGCAGAATTCTCAAAGTTTTAGCTCCAAAATATGCAATTAATTTGACAACTGGGCATTAGCCTACAATTAACATTTCTGTTGTATAGTTGGCACCATGACAGTTGAAAATATTATTATTGAACATGCCTAGCTAATTCCAATTAAGTAACTTTATATGGCCTAAATATTTGTTTGTGTAATACGTGTTCATTTCGCTGAAGGGTAGTGATTGCAGTCAGTGGCATATCCAAGGGGGGGGGGGGAGGAGGGAATAACCCCTCCCCGCGCCTTATGAAAAAAAGTGTCAATGTGTACTTAAACGTTTCAATGGAGAAAATAGAATAACTATTTTATCGCAATACTAAAGGCAAATAACCATCTGATCAAAAGAGAATTTTAGTAGATGAAAAGTTGGTATTGCTTTAAAACGCACAGATTTTCACCAAAATGACCTGGAAAGAAAATTTTTGGATTAAAACAGGATTTTAGTAGATAAAAAGTTGGGTCATTGTGATGCTTTAAAAGGCACAAATTTTTAACAAAATGACCTTGAAGGAAAAATGCCCCCCGGACCCCCAACTTAACCTTTGGTACATCTATAAACTAATTGGTTGTGCCCCCTTATGAATTCCTGGATATGCCACTGATTGCAATTGCAGTGCTATTTCTATGACGAAATGATGCCTTTACCTTGACAGGGTTCCCATTTATTGGATGAGCGTAGCGAAGATTCCATTTCACTACACTGGAGAAAAAAATCCGGAATGTTTTTTTTTTCCTGTTTGTATTATTGTGTGTTTGTTAACACGATTCCGGCTAAACCGATACTCCAATTGCGATGAAATTTTATAGAGGCCTTCGAAATCTCTGAACTTAGAACTGCCATGTTTTTGAGCGCAATCAGAAAATTATTTCTTATGAAAATCGCAATTTTACGATTTTTTTTTTATTTTAAAAAAATTCTTCGACTTATAACACCTACATGCTTAATCCGATTTTAATGATTTTTTCACAGAACCTTAATTTCATTAATTAAGATATTCGTGTGAAATTTGAGCGCAATCAAAAAATTATTTCTCATGAAAATCGAAATTTTACATGTTTTTTTCTTTTTTAAAACAATTCTTTGACTTATAACACCAACATGCTTTATCCTATTGTAATGATTTTTTCACAGAACCTTAATTTCATAAATTAATATATCCGTGTAAAATTTGAGCGCAATAGAATGAAAATCGCAATTTTACGATTTTTTTCTTTTTTTTAAAATTACAACTTATAAAAAAATAAAAAAATAAAGTTAATTTTTTATTTAATTTAATTTAATTAAAAAAAAATTTCGACTTAGTAATAATTTTTTCACAGAACAACAGAAAATCCGCATAACACATGGCAGCTCAATGCACCAATTACGCTCATCCAACAACGCGGCGGGATTTAAGCGTTTTCCTAGTTATTTAGAATCAATTATTTCCCTGACTTTTCCAGGTCTAGTTTTGCTTAATTCCACGTGTGACACACGCCAAAAAATAGCTAGCCGGCCATAGTATCGAATGCTACACAGCATCCTGTTGATATGCTCTAAAATTCTAAGTTAACTGGGAAGTAATTTTACTGTACTTCATGATTGATTTTTTAAAATTTTTCTGACTAAAGTCAAGAAAACATTTTCATAAATTCCCATTTTCCCTGACTTTTCCAGGTTTTTGAATTTTTTCCTCAATTCCCTGACATTTTGACCCATGTTTTCAATTCCATGACTTTTCCCGGTTTTCCAGGTCGGTGGGAACCCTGCTTGAGTTTTTATACTAAAATTAAAGATTTTTTATAATGAAATGAGAACTTTGTATCTGCTATTTCTCATGGTCCCAACCTATAGGTGGTCTCAGTTAATCTGGCGCTCGCCAAGGGATCGCAGCACTGTTGCCCGCCCCTTGCACTATGGCCACCGAATTGGCAGAAGAAAAATGCTCTCTAAAGCTGTTTTCGAAAAAGAACAAGACTTTTTTTAAACTGAGTGCGTAAATTGATGAGTGTCCGGTTCAGTGGTGATGTTGAATCTGTTCAGATGGTGCTGCAGAACGTCGTGGCCAGTTGCAAGTCGGAACTGGGCTGTGGTAGTAATACGAGACCAGTTCTTGTCTGGCCCTTTTTTGATCTCATCCCACCACGATTTCATTATTGCAGTCTCTTCTATACTGTTTTTGAAAACCTTTTTCTTTTGAAGGCCTAATTGAAATTTTAAAAATTGTTAAGTTTAATACTACTTCTGTATGTGTGTGTGTGTGTGGGGGGGGGGTTTACTTATAACATGTATTTGGATGAGCGTAGCGAGTGAAGCGAAGACTTCAATTTCACTGACCCCCCAAAAAATTTAGCTCGGGTGTTTTTTTTTGGTTTGTTTTTTTTTGTTTGTTTTTCTGTCTGTTTGTTCGCACGATTCCAGGCAAACGGCATGAGCGATCTTGATAAAAATTTGACAGGACCTTCGAAATCTCTGAACTTAGACTTGCCACGTTTTTGGGTACAATCGAAGAAATATTTCTCATGAATATTGTAATTTTACGATTTTTTTCGCGATATTTTCGTGCCATTTGGACCAATTCTGACCAAACGGGTGAGGCAACCTTCATATTATACATGGACATTAAGGTAATGATGATGTATTGCTTTCTGAAAGAAAAAGTTGAAAAAGTTAGCCAGAATCTAAAGAAATAAAGCTTTTAATATAGGTTTTTTGATTTTTTGTACAATATTTTCGTGCCATTTGGGCCAATTTTGACCAAACGGGTGGGGCTACAACGTTCATATTATACATGGACATTAAGGTTATGGTGATGTAGTACCTTATGAAAGAAAAAGTTGAAAAAGTTAGCCAGAATCCATAGAAATTAAGCTTTTAATATGAGTTTTTTACGATAAATACTACCAATTGACAAGAAACAATAGAAACTTGACAACAATCACCTACAATGCGTAGGCAACAAAACAAAGCACTTGCAAAAGTAAAGATATCCCACGCAAACTAAAAACTTTAAAAAGCTCATCCATCAACGCGGCGGGACTTTAGCGTTTTCCTAGTATATATACCGTAGTCTAAAAAAATATAACAATAACATAACCAATTAAGTTAATGTCTGCAACAACTATTGCTCATCTTTGTTTTTTCGTATGTGGTTTGCCATCTACGGCAGCCTCGAGCAATTGATACTGACTATGGTCCTGCGTTTACATCAATCAATATAGTTTGCCAATTTCTGCAGTGGAACTGGTATCAAGCACACCAAGTCTGCCACCAATGGACAGGCAGAGCATACTGTACAAGCAGTGAAGAGTTTCCTTAAAAAAACTGTCTCCTGCATTGTGGAAACACGAGCTGTCTATCATTTTTCTTATGCTACACCTAGCATGGCCATGTGTGTTGCCCTATGTGAAATGTTAAGGCCGAGTGTGGCCCGTTCTACGTAAATATATGCAAAATATATGCCATAGACCGGGACCCATGGTATACATTATTTGCTTCTGGTAATTAATTAATCAAATCCGACGTTTAAGATATGCGATTTCCTTGAGAATATTCTGCTCTTTCTCGTGAACTCAATATTTTGTGTGTACAACGTCAACGTATAATTTTGTTTTTAAACTTTTAAACTTTGTTCTTAGATAACAAAATACGCATTCAAAGTTTTGTAAGTTAAAAAACAAAATTATGCGTTGTACACAAAAAAAAAATGCACAAAAAAGAACAGAAAATTCTCGAGGTAATCACATCCTAAACGTCTGTAACAATTAAGTAATGCCCAGAAACAAATAATATATCCGTGGAATGTGTTTTGGGTGTAGTACGGGCGTCACTCAACGTATTCGCTCCCTTATTACAAACTACATCCAGTATCTGTAAGTTCGGGTGGTCGCAGCAAACCGGTAAATAGTGAACCTGCTCATGGAGCTGCTGTAGGAGAGGATATCATGGCTCGATCTCACAGTCCGGGACAGAAGTGGGGAGAAATAATCACTACTAGCGGCACGTGGACCTAACTGTTTGGTGTCATGTCCATGTCCAAGGTTGGGTGGGCCTTTGTAGAAGTATCAGGCATCTGCTGCTGAAGAATCTGCTCCCAATGGTTCCAGGGTTTTGGCTGAGCCCGAGATCAATCCTGACCAGAGACTGCAGCTAAGAATCGAAACATTGAGGTTACTCCCGACACCGGAATAGGTTGGCTGTCGGAGCATCACTGTGGTTGGTAAGAGTTTTTTCTGTTGCCAGACCTGATGCTAGGCTAGACAATGGCAAGTAGCTCAAGCCACACTTTGTTCTGTCGGTTTTGCTCCATGCTTTGATCTAGTACGTAACCTTGTATCATGGAAGTTCAGGCAGAAGATTTATAACTTCTGATATGGACTTAGGTACATCATTTCTTGGTTTAAGAATGTGTAAAATGTGACTTGACGGTGAATACTATAAAATAAATAAAAATAAAAATAGTACTGGACAAATCTTATATTAATTAGGTAGGTGAAAAAATAGCACTTTTTCTTGTATGCCAATTGCTCGATCAAGTGCATTCTCACAATTTGTGTACTACAGGGAGTCAAGTGGTCTGAAATGCACTACCTTCTGAAGTGAAGCAACTTGCTCTTGGTACGTTCGAGAGAGCATGGCCAAGAGAACGTTTTTAAAAGTTTTGATATGCCTGTTTCTTCTTGTTTGATATGCATTTTATTATTGTTGGATTTCATATCAATCCTTAGGATAGATGCCAATGTCCAAAATGGATCATAGGTCCGCTATTTGCATCCATCCGTAGGCCTATGTTTGTTGAACGAGTGAGCGTAGCGAACGTATGTGATCTACATTCGACTTAAACGGCCCTTATGGTTTTTCTGCGTGGGTGTGTGTGTGTGTACGTTGAAAATCAGCCGAATCGCTGAACAGATTGCGCTGAAATTTTAAATGGACATCCGGTACGAGTTTATTGAGAACTGCTAACAAAATCAGCAAGATTCATTGCGATTTAAACCTACAAGAAATAATAAACTGAAAAATAGACTCCAATGTTTAGAAATTATTTTAACGACAATGTTTTAGATTTTGAAAAGATATTTTTTGTTTGTTATTCGCCTGGCCGTGAAATGCCGTGCCCATGCAAGGTCTGTCGAATGTTGCACGTCAAGGTACCCCCAAATTCCGCTCGTAGATTGAGTAAACCTTGCAATATTTTCACGTATTTCGTACTGGCTATGTTTACCATAGTATAGGCCCTATTGCCACACATTGATGCGATCAACCAGTGCCTCAACTACCAATGTAGGGAACTTAAGTGCATCTTTGTTGATGGAAACGATTGGATTAGTGAATTTAATGACATAGCCAAAGACGGACTCCACCTAAATAGGAGTGGAACACTGAAGCTAGGTCAACTACTAGACATGACTGTAAGTCTAGGTAATCCACAACAGTCGGAAAACTAAGTTCGACGATGAGAAGTGACAACACCGACACAGGGCAAGGGGGGCGCAGACACAGAGTGGAAGAAACCAAGCACTACCGGTACCATCAAATACAAGATCCTCCAAGTAAATTGTCGGAGTATTCTCAAAAAAGAGATCCAATTCCAACACCTCATAGATATTTTATGAGCCGGATATCATATAGGAACAGAGTCGTGGCTACATGCTGACATTTCAGACAGTGAAATATTTAGTTGCAAATTTAACATATATAGGAGAGATAGGGGCTCAAGGGGAGGTGGCATTTCATAGCAGTAAAGCAAATGCTGGACAGCTACATAACCTGGGTGGATAGTACATATGAAATGATGTGTGTCACTGTTATGTTAAAATCCAGAGCATTTCGAATCATAGGCATTTACAGACCACCCTCAGACACCATGGAGATAATTGAAAAACTAGGAGATTACTTATCGGGGAAACAAGATAAAAATATAGTTATAGGCGGTGACCTCAACTTGCCAGAAATTCATGGGGAAAGCAAGAAGTAGTAATAGTAAAAGCATAGCTCAAAATTTAATTAGCGACATGATGGACGATCTGAACCTAACACAGACAGTACCAGTAGGCACGCGCCCATGCTCGGCAAATACTAAAAGTAATCTTTTAGATGTCTTTCTCATAACGGCTCCAATAAATTTTGTAGGGTGCGAAGTTGTGGATGGCATAGGAGATCACAAGGCAGTGGTACTAGACATAAGTGAACCAAGATAGTAAAGACGATGAGAGATCGCCGCCTACAGAAGTTAACTTGTACAAGAAAGCGGACGTGGGTAGGATACGGGAATACCTCATAAGACGCCTATACCGAATGGTCAGTAACTGAGGGAACAAGTATATAGACCAGGAGCCAATTCCTGTACGAGCGATATTAACGAAATTGGCTCACCCCACTTAACATCTCAAATCTGACTTGACCACGTGTTAGTATGCACCTTATGAAACAGCCCCAGCAAGTATGTCACTTCGAATTGTGGTATACGATTTTTTTTAGAGGCCATTTTGTTTTTGAATGTGCAATCATTGAAACGCTTACTCTCTACTGTCTTTAAATTTACATTACTCGGGACTCGGTTAACCGATTTTATTTTTTAAAACACCGATTTGTAGGTAACTATATGCTCTCCCTAAAATTTACAATCAATTTTTAATAAACATATGATTTCATTGTTAAAAAGTGCAGACACGGCAAAAATAGTGTAAATAATTTCACTAAAATGTGATTCAAGCATTGATTCGACACATTTTTTTGGTTGCTAGCAAGATGTTTTTATACTTGATTATGATTTAAAAAATATATTCACAAACTAAACTAATAAAAAGTATAATTTTTTTGGAGTTTTAGAAGATAAGCATTGAAGGATGAGCATTTTCAGTGGATTAAACCCTATTTAACTATGTTTTTAATCCAACTTCATTTCGTCATTGTTAGCATATAATTATAATTTGAAAGTAATTTCAACTAACAATACAAGCAAATGGTAAAATATAATGATACTAACAATTTGTTTTGAAGATATTTTTCATAATAGTCAATTTTACAGGATTTTCAGTTTCAAAAGTGAAAAAAGTGGAAAAGTGCAATTTTCACGTGATAAATTTATTTGGTTGCACTTAAATTCTTTGAAAGTCTAATATTAGAGATTTTATAGGTTCTCTGAAAATTTCAGCCAATTCGTAGCAGTCGTTTGTCCCGGAAAGCAAAAAACAAACTCAAAAGTGTACAAATAATAGAAAAATATCTTAAAATTGATATTTGATGACACATCTTTACTTGTTTTTGCAATAAATGACCTGTCATGTTGTAATATTTATATATTGTACTTTAAAGTGGTTTGACTATGATAGTATTGTATGATTATCTCGCAAAAATGTTCCATTGTTTGGCCAATTGGAACCGTTGTTCCAAGGATAGAGGCGGCTTTAAGCCTAACAATCGCGCAAATCATGAAGAAAGCATACAAATTAGATAGAAGAAATAGATGGCCCCAAGTTGCGATCCTGTTACTTTCTTATTAATTGGATTAATTAAATTAATTCATAAATTAACCGAAACATACATTGAATTATGAGACTACACTGTTGACATCGGTATCAAATAAAAGCCTATTTTACAAGAATAAATATTAAAAAAAAGTATTTTACAATTAATAATTAAATTACAATTATAATTTATTAAATAATTAATCAAATTTTTATTTTTTTACGACTTTAGATCTACGTTTAACTATATATACCTAAAACTCTTTTCATTGGCCTAAGATTTTCCCACTTCATGTCAATAAATTCAAAATGCTATGTCCCTAAGTGAAATTCTTGAAACTGACAGATTAATAGATTAATGAAGTTTAATACCAATTAATTATCAGAAGTTTGTAAATAACTAGAAGAAAGGTAAGAAATTATATAAAGAAATTTACGAAACCACCGGAAATTTTCCGCTTTTTCACAAAACCTCAGACATTAGTTTTGAGCCCCGGGGCCATTCTAAGTGGGAAAAGATTTAATTTACAGATTTACAGATTTTAAATGTGGGATCAACAATATTTTGAATATGCCTCGTAATAATCGTAGTAATGAACCCCTTTTGAAAGAAAACGTTAAATAACTGTAAGGTCAATCAAATCGAAGTTTTAATATAAGACTTAAAAATTAAATTATATTTACTTAACAATACCTGTCTACAATGGGTATAAAAAGCCGTTGTTGTCTACGAAATAAACCTCATGGCCCTTTTCTAGCTTTATTGAGTTGTGCATCTTTATTTTCAATTATTTAAACAATTTCAAAATAAAATAATATGTATATATATATATATATATATATATATATATATATAATATATATACAATAATAATAATTACAACTGCCATCCTTGACTAATAACGTCCTCAAAGCGGGCATATGCTTAAAAACACAGGGTAGGCTTGGTCGCTTTGATTTACTGTCCCTCACTAAAAATCAGTTATATAACTGACTGGGTAGACTCTAAATACAATTTCTTTGTTTTATTTATTTAATAATAATAATAAAAACATTTTCCCATCATTGTATTGTTGCTAGGAAACAGGCAAGGAAACTTAGATTTCTTATACAAGATAATTCTTTTTTAACAGTGCAGTGGAACTTAACAGGGGCCCCAAAGTAGCAGTCCGATTTTTTGTAATTTATGTTTTAGTGAAAGAGCGGAAATTCCAAACTATTTATTATTTTCTTTAAATGATTTTACACCATTCTCCTAGTTATTAACAAACTTTTGACGACTAATTGTTATTCAAATTCACTAATATATTAATCTATCAGTTAAATTTAAATTTTTATCGTAGGAAACCTGTTATAGGGTGCAATTAGCCCCTCTTCAGGTGAACTCCAACTAGGTATGTGCGGATAGGAAATTGTGAAGGGATGTCCGAGGGCTATTTAAGAGGACCCAGTCCCTTGCATTCGCCTTAACGACTGAGGAAAACCTCGGAAAAAACCTTCAGTCAGGATTGCCGGTCTCGACGGGATTTGAACCCGGGACCTCCCGAATCAGAGTCGAACGCTTAGCGCCCGAGCCAACACTGTCGGTATCTATCAGTTACAATAATTTTGATTAGGCACATAACATTTCGAATTTATTGGCAAGATGTTATTAAAGTGGGAACATCTTAGGCCCATTGGTAGACATTTAGGTAAACATAATTAAACATAGGACTTAAGAAGAATTTTTAAAAAAGTGTAATTAATTGGGAAATTAATCAACTAATTAACTCGAATACTTTTTCGGATCTTTATTCTTGTTAAATAGGCTTTTATTTGATACCAATGTCGACAGTGTAGTCTCTTTATTAAATATATGTTTTGGTTAATTTAATAATTAATTTAATTAATCCGATTAATAAGAAAGTAACAGGATCGCAACTTGGGGCCAACTATTTCTTCTATCTAATTTGTATGCTTTCTTCACGATTTGCGCGATTGTTAGGCTTAAAGCCGCCTCTATCCTTGGAACAACGGTTCCAATTGGCCAAACAATGGAACATTTTTGCGAGATAATCATACAATACTATCATAGTCGAACCACTTTAAAGTACAATATATAAATATTACAACATGACAGGTCATTTATTGCAAAAACAAGTAAAGATGTGTCATCAAATATCAATTTTAAGATATTTTTCTATTATTTGTACACTTTAGAGTTTGTTTTTTGCTTTCCGGGACAAACGACTGCTACGAATTGGCTGAAATTTTCAGAGAACCTATAAAATCTCTTATATTAGACTTTCAAAGAATTTAAGTGCAACCAAATAAATTTATCACGTGAAAATTGCACTTTTCCACTTTTTTCACTTTTGAAACTGAAAATCCTGTAAAATTGACTATTATGAAAAATATCTTCAAAACAAATTGTTAGTAT
The DNA here is from genome assembly GCA_024449915.1 of Sweltsa coloradensis. Lineage (NCBI taxonomy): Eukaryota > Metazoa > Arthropoda > Insecta > Plecoptera > Chloroperlidae > Sweltsa > Sweltsa coloradensis. Next base: position 3,420 of record JAMZAV010003691.1, on the reverse strand, counting down.
CATTATATTTTACCATTTGCTTGTATTGTTAGTTGAAATTACTTTCAAATTATAATTATATGCTAACAATGACAAAATGAAGTTGGATTAAAAACATAGTTAAATAGTTTAATCCACTGAAAATGCTCATCCTTCAACGCTTATCTTCTAAACTCCAAAAAAATTATACTTTTTATTAGTTTAGTTTGTGAATATATTTTTTTAAATCATAATCAAGTATAAAAACATCTTGCTAGCAACCAAAAAAATGTGTCGAATCAATGCTTGAATCACATTTTAGTGAGATTATTTACACTATTTTTGCCGTGTCTGCACTTTTTAACAATAAAATCATATGTTTATTAAAATTGATTGTATATTTTAGGGAGAGCATACAGTTACCTACAAATCGGTGTTTTAAAAAATAAAATCGGTTAACCGAGTCCCGAGGTATGTAAATTTAAAGACAGTAGAGAGTAAGCGTTTCAATGATTGCACATTCAAAAACAAAATGGCCTCTAAAAAAAATCGTATACCACAATTCGAAGTGACATACTTGCTGGGGCTGTTTCATAAGGTGCATACTAACACGTGGTCAAGTCAGATTTGAGATGTTAAGTGGGGTGAACGAAAAAAAAATCCACAGGGTCTGGCTCCTGGTCTAATAGAAGAATATTGGCACTCATTCACGGAAATTGTAAAGAAAGCCACTGAGAAATACATACCCAAAAAAATATTAAAACATGGGCATGATCCAGTGTACTATACACGGGAAATTAAAAGTTTAAAACGGAAATGCAATAGGTTATATAAAAATAGACATTTTAATAGAAAGCTAACGAGTGCAGTAAAACCTTACTGGACCTTAAAAGAGAAGCGTATGATAAATATATGACTAACATACTTGATGACAAAGACGGGGACAAAAAGTTTCGCACATTTTATAAACATATTAGGAATAGAAGGGAAAACAAAAGTAAAATTGCCGTTTTGCAACAAGGATCAAATAGAATAACCGATGACCTAGAGAAAGCAAATGTGGTCAACAACCACTATGCGAGTGTTTTTGGACAAAAAACGGCATTTGATAGAAGCAAAATAGAAGAAAGTTCAGGCAGCGAAAGTTTTACTTTCAGTAGGAACAGCATTCTCAAAGCTATAAGAAAACTTAAAAACCATAAGTCCCCAGGATTAGATGGAATTACAAATGACTTCCTTAAGATAGCAGAAGTAGCCATAGTACCATTTTTGCATACTCTTTTTAATATTTCAATTAATAATGGCCAGATTCCAAGTGACTGGAAATCAGCATGCATTTCACCTATTCATAAAGGAGGTGGGAAAGATAGCCCTGAAAATTACAGGCCTATCAGTCTAACAAGCAGCATATGTAAGGTATTTGAAACATTGATAGGCCAGTACATAAGATCCATCCTAAATAAGTATGATAAATTATCAAAAAACCAACACGGATTCAGAGAGGGTCACTCGTGTGAATCCCAGTTGGCAGGTTTACTGCAAGACCTATCTGAAGAGGTTGGTGAGAAGGGGGAGGTAGACGCAATCATGCTTGATTTCTCCAAAGCTTTCGACGCGGTCCCACACGACATACTAATGGAAAAATTGAACAGGATAGGATTGGACAGCAGAATAGTCAAATGGGTCGATGAGTGGCTCACAGGGAGAGTACAAGTAGTAAAGATCGGGACTCAGTATTCAGACCAATTACCAGTATCATCCGGGGTCCCCCAAGGAAGTGTGCTTGGGCCACTATTATTCCTCATATTTATTGATGATATAGGTGCTGGACTAAATGGAAATGTAATTCTAAGACTCTTTGCAGACGACTGTATCATATACAGTAAAATCAAAGACATTAATGACTGCCTGATCCTCCAAATGACCATAGATTTGATTATGCAGTGGGTTACTACAAACAAAATGAAACTTAATGCAGAAAAAAGTCAGCTGATAAAGTTTACTGCCAAGAAAGCCCCCTTTAAATTTCAGTATAAAATGGAAGGCAAAGATTTGAAGTACTTGGAGTCCAGTAAACATCTAGGTATAATTCTTAATGGGAAACTGAACTGGAGGGATCATATAAATAAAGTAGTGAGCAAGGGAAATAAAAATCTTAACTTTGTTATGCGAAATCTAAGGGGTTGTAGTGCTCACGTACGGAGCAAAGCATTCACAGAAATAGTGAGGCCCACGCTTGAATATGCCAGCTGTATTTGGGATCCGCATACTAAATGCCATAAGGAAGCCATTGAAAAGGTACAAAGAAGGGCTGCCCGCAAAGTGCTAGGGAAATATGGGCGAATGTACAGTGTATCAGAAATGATAAAAGACCTAGAATGGAAATCCCTAGAAGATAGGAGAAAATTCTCTAAACTGTGTGGAGTGTATAAGGCACAATCAGGTCAACCAGCTTGGTCGGATATTAATAAAAGACTGCAAGCAGCCACCTTCAAATTGGTAAAAATGACCATAGAAATAAACTCTTTGTTCCTAGATTTAGGACAGAAGTAGGAAAAAATTCATTTGTGGGGTCTGCAGTTAAGATTTGGAATGGTCTGGATAATAAGGTTCTAACCCCCCTACCCGATAACATAGCAGTTTTCAAAAACAGGTTAAAAGAATATTATTAAATTCAAGAAACTGGCCTGTATGGCCAAATTAGTGTTATATTCTAGGTACTTCTAGTAGATAATAGCTGATAACCTTATGTGCATATTACATGTTTCTTTTTTCAAATAATACATTGAAATGTAAATTGTATCTAGAAACTGGATGTTGTAAATGCTATACTATATGCCCTGTAACAGAGCAAAAGAGCTCAAAACATGGTCAATAAATAATGAAAAAAAAAAAAAAAAGATGATATGGACTACACTGCGTTACGTATATGCATTTCAAAACATGTTTAATTATTTTTGAAATACAATCTAGAAATTACAAAATCATTCCCGACCAGGGGATTGAACCCACTTCTTTCACATTTCGGCTGCAAGGGCGCCTTAGCCAACTAGACTAGGGAAACGCCAAAGTCGTAGTTAGACGAGTGAGCGAGTCATGTGGTGAGTACCCGGGAACATTTGCATTTAAGTTTGATAATTATATTCGTATAAATAATAGTTTTTTAAAGTTTAGTTGGCATACGGGGACGGGCGCGTCAACTGTAAGGTCATAATGCGCCTCTCTAGCCTATGATAGGCTAGGTAGGCCTAAGGTAGGGGGAAGAAAAGTAATGTAATCGGGTACTCAACACATGGCTCACTCACTCGTTTAACAACGACTTTGGTGTTTCCCTAGTTATGTAAAGAATGTACTGTACATAAATGTTCAGTTCAGTTCAGCTTATTAATTGATTGATACATCCGGTACATTACATATCAGTACATTATATATCTCGTCATACCAGAAATTAAATCAGTACAA
>JAMZAV010003690.1:0-54727 GCA_024449915.1 Sweltsa coloradensis | reverse complement strand
AATTTGGAATATCGTGACTGATGATTCGATAGAACAAATGTTCAAAGATTATCTACCCACCGTTTCAAATAATTGCATAATAAGTAATTTCTAGAAAAATTCAAAGTTTCAACCGTTGGGTCCGGGTAGATTTGAAACAGAGCATGGCCCTGCTAATCGAGTGTCCCTCCTGAAACTAGAGGCGAGCTCTAGCAGTCTCTCCCCCTTCCCTTGATGACCTCCCCAATGACGACCTTGACAACACGAACGATGACAAAGACGATGACGAGCTCGATGTGAGCCTCCCCCTACCCGTGGCTGGTTCTGACCAGTATGGGACTTACCTTCCCATATCCCCTAGGCTAGAGTGGTGCATTATGACCTAACGGTTGACGTGCCCTTATCCACATAAACAAAACTTATTTAAAGTTTCAGGCACTGCCTCCTAGATATTTCTCTCTGCTCCCTACACTCCCTGTGATCTTTCCCTTCATGACCATGTAACAAGTTTTGACTTCTTAGCGGTACCCTGTTTTTGTTTAACATTAATTCTACTGTTCTACAATCTAGGCGTTTACTTAAAGAGCCATGTTGGGAAAAAAGGAAATTGAAAGAAGCAGCTTTGATAACATTAAAAGACACATGTATAAGCCAGCCGAGTACCTTTTTTTCCCCCAATGTGGATTCCTTTAGTAAACACTAATAAATAGCCTTTTTATTTGTATTACCTTGTTTTTGTCAACTTCCATGTGTGAAATGTTTAATTTATCAACCTGGCTATTGTCTTTGTTTGTTTTGATATATTTTTGATAATAATATCATTTTTTGTTTTTAACAAGAAAACCTGAAGACGGAATAAGTTGAAGTCATTTCCGAAACGTTGTTATTTAAATATAATAAAATAGAGTTTTTCCACTAAAAGTGTTTTTAAATATTATAATGAACTCTACTAACTTTAAAACTATAATGCATAATTCAAAATCCGTTATTGAAAACAAAATGATTGAATATATTGTAAATGAAATCCTACACCTGTTTATTACATAAAGAGTTAACCTTATCTTTCTTGACAAACTGTCCTTGATTCTTCATTCTTGATGTGGCTGGAGGTCCATACCGGTTCCTTTGAACACTCACGGGAAGAATTTATATTTGTCTTTTTTGGAAAAAGAACATTGTTTGTATCAGTCCCAGTGTAAAAAAATTTTAAAAACTAATATCTAGACTTTTTATTTTGGCAGTTTCTTACTGTGGGGGACAGAACACCAAGAAGAGATTTGAGTTCGGACCCCCGGGGAAAAAATGGGGCAAATTCTTTCACCAGGGTTTTTAACGCAGAAAATTAGGAAATCCATGCATAGGGGGGAGACCACTTGCGCAAAGAATTAGAATTTTTAAAAGGCCATAAAACGTGGGGGGAAATTTACAAAAAAAGTTAGAAATAAGGTAAAATAATCAGATTCGTTTTTCTAAGGTGAGATTTTAAGTCTTTTTTTGTTTAATGATATTCTTCAAAATTTTTATGGCCCCAGTTTTTTTAAAAAGTTGGACAGGTAACAAAGTAAAAAATGAGTGTAGCATGGGGCCTCTTTGACGGGAAAAATGGGTTCCTACACGTTAATCCGACATTTGCTTTTTGTTACAAAAAGTTTTTTGGGGAACGATTTTTAGGATTTTTCCAGTAAAATTTTGGGTAATTTTAAAAGTTTTTAAATAGAAAAGAAGCAAAATGATCTCCCGCATGAAAGGGGTAACTAATAAAAGAAGTAAATTTCAGAAATTTAAAAACCCCTTTTAAAATTTAAAAGCTCGACAACACTTCAAGAGATTCCAGGCATAGTTTTAAAAGAAATGCGCACCCAATAGTCGGTTTAAATTAGGGTATTTTTAATTTCCCTTTTCTTTCTTGTGGGTGTTTTCCCCAAAACACACTAAAATTTCCCAAGGGTAACACCTTTTTTAAGGGTAAAGGTAAAAAAGAGTGATAGGAATTCTTATCGACCTATTTTTTTTCAACTCTTCCAATTGTAGGGAAAATTATTGAAAATTTTTGCACATGGGGTTTTATTACATGAAGTGGATGCATCTGAAGGTTTAAGTGAAAAAAAAAACATGGTTTTGGGGAAAGGTAGATCAACCCCCCCAAAAAGTGCCCTTCTGGGCCTTTTACAGATTTTATCTAAAAAGGGTTTAAAGCGGAAGGGAAAGGGTTTGGGACCCTGTTTTTGTTGATCTTAGGAAAGCATTTGATTCAGTACCTTTTTACCTCTTTTAAAAAAACAAAAAAACCAAGGAAATAACTAAGCCTTATTTGTTATAAATTATTGCGGATTATTTTTTAAAAAAAGGAAAAATGTTTATCAACCCTTGCAAAATATAGTTAAAAAAGTTTTTCAATATTTTTTTTGTGGAGTCCCACAAGGATAAATATTAGGCCCCCCTTTTATTTATTTTTTACATGGGTTTATATTTACTTAATGGGGGGAAATTTCAATTATTTTTATATGCTGAGGGACTTGGTTTTTTTTTTAAAAGGGTTTGTGGATGTTGAAGAGATCTTTAAGACGTCTTCAAAAATTTTTAAAAGAGGAGGGATGTTTGGTTTTTAAAAACCAGGAATTGATATTAATTATATTTAAAAAAAATTTTTTATGTTTTTTATAAGGCTAATGAAGAAGCATGAATGATATTCTTTTTGAGGGTTGAATTTTTAAGGTAAGCAAAATTTCTAGAGTAAAAGAATTTAAATATCTTGGAGTTTTCTTAGATTGAAATTTAAATTTTAAGAAACATTAGAATATGTATGTAATAAAGTATCATCAGAAAAGGGAAAAATTTTTAAGTAAAATGAAGGGGTTTTGAAAACAGAGAGAATTTTAAAGTTACTTGTAGTTTTCTTATATTCACTCTTTAATTGATTATTTTTTTAGGGTTTTGGGCAGTAAGCCCTTCTACCGAATATGTTGTATTCAAAAGAGAATTGACCATCTTTTTGGATTCAATTCCTAAAAGCCAAGTTTTACAATCGATTGCTTCACGATTGGGGAAAGAAGGAAATATGGTTTAATGGAAAAATTACATAAAAAAAGTATTGAAAGGTATGTTTTTCAGGTATTTTCCCAAATTTTTAAAAATTTGTTGATCGTGATAAAAAATTCTATTCTAAGAACTCTTTGAAAGTTCCAAAATTTAAAAAAAAAATTTCTGAATTTTAAGGGAAATTTCATTTTGTACAGAGGAGTTTTTTTTTGGGAAATTTCAATTTTTTATGATATTAGAAGCCCGTTTACGAGCTAGGAATAGGACAATTTAAAAGTTTAAAAATTTAAGCAAGATAAAGGGAAACGAAAAACAAAGAAAAAATTTATTTTTTTATTTTTTGTGGTTATTGTCACTGTGTTTATGTAAAGTTAATTTATATTATTGTTCTTATTTTTGATTTTCTGTTTTTCTTGTTTGTTTATTATTGCTTTGATTTGATGTATTAATGTATTTTCAAATTTATATTTTTCTGGGCCCAGATTTTCTGGGTTTCCGCCCACTGGGGGAAAAAAGCAAAATTGAGTTAGGGGTCCGTATTTATTGCTGTGATTTAGTTTTTTGGGCTTGGGAAAATTTTAAAAAAAATTAATATCTGATATAAAATTTTATATTTAAAATCAAGATCTTTTGTACAAAATTTTTATCAAAAATTTTAACACAAGAATGGGTGGTTGAACACAAGAATGAAGATTCGCGTTCCCGGGGGTTTCTTCCCCGAAAGATTGGGTTTCCCCCCTGATTTGCTGTTCCTGATTTTTGGCCCAAAACCCCATATTTGGGTTTTAGGGGATCGTCTAATAAATCAGTTTTTTTTTTTCGTTTTTTCTTTTTTAATGTTTTTTTTTTCTTTTTTCTTTCTTTCTTTCTTTTTTTTTCTTTTCTTTTTTTTTCCTTTTCCTTTTTTTTTTTTCTTTTTTTTTTTCCCCACCCCTTTTTTTTTATAAATTTGTTCAAATTTTTAAATTGCATTTAAATACCCTTTTTTTTTTGTTATCAAAATTTTTTTGAGTATTTTAAAGCATTTTTGTAATATTACTATTTCAAAATTTTCTTAAATGTAGTTCATTGTTGTGTCTTTCATCATGTAATTAGATTTATTTAGTTTTTCCCCCTTTGTAAATCAGGTTTTTTTAATGAATAGGATAGGACGTTAAAAAAAAAAAAAAAATAAAAATAAAAAAATTAAAAGACAAAAAATGTCCTGGACGTACGAATAAGGGTAGTTGCCAACAATTTTCAATATGTTTTCGGAAAAATTAGGTGTTTTGCTTTAGACTTTGAAATCAAAAAAATGCCAACTTTCTCCCCAACCTATTTATTTTAAAAAGTATTCCCTCTCTGAAGAGACTTGACCCCCGTTTTCCCCCCCCCCCCCCCCCCCCCAAATATAGCTAAGCCCGCCCCGTGCCGTCCCAAATATTTCGACTGCAGGAAGACCAGACAGCTTTAAAAAGTAGCTCGGCTAAACAGTGTCACCTGTCTAGGGCAATCATAAAAAACAAACCCCTACCACGCGAGCCCTTTTATTTCAGGGGGCACCCAAACCCTTCCCCCGTTCGGGAGAGGGAAAAAAAAAAACGAAAATTTTTCATTTTCAAGAAATAATGTGCAATAAAAAATTGTTTGTTTTTTTTTTGGATTTTAATAACGGGACGTAACCTTAATTTTAGACCGAAACAAAAAAATAGGTTTTTAAAATGTTTAAAAAAACATCGGAAATCAATAAATTTAAATTTTGCAATTTTACATTTTTTCGTGAGCTTTTTTTTTATTTTTTTGCCCGGGAAAGGGAAAAAAATCGAAACGCTTAAAACCCTTTATAGGGGGAAAAAGGGGTGGGGCACAAAACTTTTTCTTTCTTCCCTTAAAAAAATTTATTATTTTTTTTAAAAATTTTAGAAATTGGTTTTGATTTTTTTCCTTGATCTTTTTGGAATAAAAAGCTGATTTTGGATTCAAAATTTTCATTAAAAATTGAAAAAAACCAATATTTTGTTTTTTTTTTTCAAAAAATTTGATATGTTTTACAATTTTTTATTTTTCCATTTTTTTTCCCTGTTCAAATTTAATCTTTTTCAGGGAAAAAAAAATATCCCGGGACAACCCCAAAAAAATTTTTGTTTTAAGGGGTAAACAATTTGGGTTTTTGAACCCCTTCCTAAAAATTTAAAATTTTTCAAAACATTAGAATTGTTAAAAAGGGAAAAAATTCCCCCTTTTCCGAAACACAACAAAGCAGCTTTTAAATGGGTTTAAAAGTATGTAAACGGCAGTTTTAAAGTGTAGATTTTTAAAAGTGGTTTGGGAAACTATTATTTTCCCCAAAAACCCCATAAAAAGGGGAATAGTCATCCCCGCTACCCTTTAGGGAGACGCTTAAAGGAGTATCACCCTCTAAAATTTAAAAAATATATTTCATCCCGGGGCCCAAATAGATATGAATTTATAAAAATAACAGAAAAATTTTCTAAGTTCACCCGAACACACAAAATTTAAACTTAAATAGTTTTTGAGAAAAAAAAGGGTCCCCTCGTCAAAATCTCCCAAAAATAAAAACATGGGGAAAGATCTTTATACCCCCTGAAATTGGGGGGATTTTGATCCAAAAAAATATTAGCCTTTATTAACGTACTCGACCGCCTTTTCTGAAAATTTTGATATATTTTTTTGGGAAAGTGGTTCGGTCAAAATATGCTTATTACTAAGAAGGGGTGTGATTTTAGAATGCATATTTTTGGGTGTTTGAGTTTATATTTGTGCATAGTTTCGAGACACCGTGTTGTAAAGGGTTTGTAGGTGTGCGTGTAAAAGGTTGTAAGATTGGTACGATGCTCTACTATCTATGTGGAACAAGAAATTAGCAGGCTAAAACGGATTTAATAAATTCCTTAAAAAGCTTATTTTCTAAAATTTAAGGATAAAAAGACAAAAAATCGAGTAAAATAGCAATTACAAGATATAATTTTTTAAACTGTTATTTTATTGTAGTATAATGCTCTAGATTATGAAGTAAAAAATATTTTTTGGGGGTAATATCCCCTTTAAGATGTGTATACTATATCTCTAATAATTAAATATTTGTTAAAGTAACATTTGTATGAGTTGGCAATAATGAATTGCGACAAACCTTAAAATATTACCTAGTTTTGTATTAAATGTCACCTCGACGTTTTTTATTTAAATTTATCTCCTTATTAATGGATCAATGAAAACTTATGTTTCACTTATAAAATGTTAAATATAAAATAAATGCGTCTATAAATTTATAGATTTATGTAAATCGTCAACATGGTTTACCGGCTCTTAATAATACTTATTCGGCAAAACCGTGATGATGTTATCAGCAAAGTCTTGATGATTATCACCATTTAACGGACACAAATATGCACCAACTACACTCAAAATAAAAAAACTGTGTGAACAAGTGTGAAAAACTTGGAACAACTGGGGACGCGTGAACAAAGATCAAAATTGTAATATTCTATGAACAATGTAAACGAAAATAATAAAATATAAATTAATTTTTGTGGGAAGCCTGCCCAGGGTGCAATTCATGCCCCTAACTAGGTATGTTGCGGATAGGAAAATCGTGTAGGAATACGCGAAATTGAAAATAAAATAGAAAAAGATTCTGCAATTCACTACACTCCAAAAAAACTTTTTGTAGGAAGCCTGCCCAGGGTGCAATTCATGCCCCTATTCAGGTGTCTAACTAGGTATGTTGCGGATAGGATATTGTGAAGGGATGTCCGAGGGCTGTTTAAGAGGACTCAATCCCTTGCATTCGCATTGACGACTGAGGAAACCTCGGAAAAAAACCTTCAATCAGGATTTCCGGTCTCGGCGGGATATGCTCCCGGGACCTACCGAATCAGAGTCGAGCCGACACTGTCGGTAAATTTCACTAATAGCGGACAACATATAAAAAATAAAACATAGTATAATATCCTTCCAATCCAGCCCAACCAATGCCCAATCCTACAGACGACCAGTATGAAAACCCAGTCCAACCAGTGCCAAAGTTCTGCTGGGATACAAGAAACCCTGGGAAGCGAATCAGCTTAATTAAAAGAGTCGACAACGACGCCCGAAGAGCGGACTGTCCGAGTATGTTAATTTATCGGCGGAGGTTCAGAGAAATACGTCCAGGGCTGTCGGAGATGTTCTCGCCTTGTAGAAATACGTCCAGGGCTGTCGGAGATGTTGTCGCCTCGTAGAAATACGTCCAGGGCTGTCGGAGATGTTGTCGCCTCGTAGAAATACGTCCAGGGCTGTCGGAGATGTTGTCGCCTCGTAGAAATACGTCCAGGGCTGTCGGAGATGTTCTCGCCTTGTTCACACGTTGTTGCTGGACCTAGTGATGGTTTGTTTCAAGCTTTCTCGGTCAGGAATATGTACGCCTGAGTAAGTGTAGACAAACTAATAAAAACGTAGGGATGATAAAAGTTAGTGTTTCAAGGGAAATTATTATTAGTTGGCTTGGGCTTACTCGGTTTACCCGAAAAGTATTCATGATTGATTTTGTAGTAATTTAACTCTCCCCCCCCCCCCCCCCCCCCCCCTTTTTTCAAAATGAAGATCTGTCTTCTCCATCAAACTTGCCTTTCAGACAGTGAATATGAATTACAATTTTACATTTATACTAGGAAAACGCTTAAGTCCCGCCGCGTTGTTGGATGAGCGTATATGGTGCATTGAGATGCCATGTGTTACGCGGATTTTCTGTTGTTCTGTGAAAAAATCATTACTAAGTCGAAGATTTTTTTAATTAAATTAAATTATATAAAAAATTAACTTAATTTTTATAATTAAATTAAATAAAATAAAAAATTAACTTAATTGTTTTAATTAATCGTAATTTTTTAAAAAGAAAAAAATCGTAAAATTGCAATTTTCATGAGAAATAATTTTTTGATTACGCTCAAATTTTACACGAATATTTTAATTCATAAAATTAAGGTTCTGTGAAAAAATCGTTACAGTCTGATAAAGCATTGTAGGTGTTATAAGTCGAAGAAATTTTTAAAAATCGAAAAAAATCGTAAAATTGCGTTTTTTATGTGAAAAAAATTTCCCGATTGCGCTCAAAAACGTGGCAGTTCTAAGTTCAGAGATTCGAATGTCTCCATAAAATTTCATTGCAATCGGAGTATCGGTTTAGCCGGAATCGTGTTAACAAACACACAAAAATACAGAAAGAAAGAAAGAAAGAAAAAAAAAAAAATTCCGGATTTTTTTCTCCAGTGTAGTGAAATGGAATCTTCGCTTCGCTCGCTACGCTCGCTACGCTCATCCAATAATACAAATACATAGTCAAAATTTCATTTTTATACTTACCAAAATATATGCAGAGACATTGTTTTATACCCGGCACCCACACCAAGGATGTTAAATGCGAGATTATATTATATTGTGTGTTATTTGTCATACAAACAATCTGATGATGAAGTAGTTTCTCGCCCTATGTTATAAAGGCATGATTCCGTTCCCGTGCTTATATCTTCTGAAGTGTTTAAACTTTAATTTGAATCTTTTCTTAATGTTTTCAACGTGGATTTGCGAACTTTTGACAATGGTGTATAACTAATATAGTTAACACAGCAAACATCATTTCCGTAAGCAAAACAGATAGGTATCTGACAATAATATGACCTTGTTTTATTCTTACGATAAAGTTAATCGATTGTATCTCATGACTACACAGTCAATGACGTACATAAGCTTTGCGTAACACAGTACACAACAAGCCCTTTGCAATCTGCGTGTTCGAAATTAAAAACGGTCATCCAAAAGCAAGAAATGATTCTGTTTGCGTGTGAGATAAAAACGAACTGGCAAACTTCTTATATTATCCCAGCTGCTAGAGTGGTGTTGTTAATAACTGACTTCATCCACATTGCAATGGTAACTGGGCATAGAAATTACACCTTACTTAAGATTGAGATACGAGTTGCGAACATGTGTTTATGAGTACAACAAGATACGATTAATACCAAAATAATTTAATTTTACGCGTCGAAATCATTTAATTATCATTTTCTAAGCTCTGAATATCCACGTTATTAGCCAGATTTCTTCAAGAATGACATTAATTATTGGTACTGTACCATAATTTAGATTTTAATGTGGGATTCTGAGTCCGATTTAAATAATTAAATTCATTATTTATTCAGAGGAAATTTAAATTTCTGGTTTAATTATAAACTGTCTGAAACCACGGTTGGTAAAATTCATTAATCACATTAGAATAGGATAGGATTTAAATTTGAATAAACTGTATCATCACAAAGGCACAAAGAAAGTGAACATAGTTCTAAATTTGCTTACTGATTGCCCAGTGGCAATTTATTTTTACATATGACTTTTGTAGGTCTAATGGAAAAATATATGTTTAATGTATTAAGTTTTTTAATTTGATGATTGAACGTTAAACAAAGATATAAAGTATATAAATTATGATTTGTTAACATTATTTAATTAAGTCGAAGTTGTATGAGTTTCCTGTTATTTCGCCTCGTCGTAAGAAACACTGTGCGTAACTCGACGTTTCGTTACCTCTGTGGGTAACATGCCCGAGTGAGAAGACACCGCCAAGGAGGAGTGTTCGGCTGACAAATCAGTCTCAGTTCTTATGAGTATGTTACCCATAGAGGTAACGAAACGTCGAGGTACGTACAACGTTTCCTCGCGACGCGGCGAAATGACCCGAAATTCTTACACCTTTGATTGATGAATTGATGATGATTGAATTAACGGGCCGCGAAAGTTTAAAATGCGAACTATTAAATTTCTCGGCAGGAAACCTGTCCACGGTGAAATTCATGTCCCTTGTCTAGCTAGGTATTTTAAAGTTTTGACAATTGTGAAAGGATGTCCGAGGCTATTGCAATCGCATTAATGCTATGTGCGAGTACGAAAATATGTTTTTTTAAATAACTATAAAACAGTAGTTTGGAGAAATATCATCATAATTAATAGTCTTTTGAGAAAACCAAAACTAATTTTGAACATTTTTTCGTCCATTCATACTCCCACTATCGCGGCTTTTTAGAGCATTATTAGGATCATTTTTTTTACCATAGTTTACACATACCCGTGATTAGGATAAATGTGATATTTTGAAAGGTGTATCCCATTATTATATTGCGTGCATTGATTTTTGTGTTTTCCGGTACGCTCAGGGTATTTGTACCGGAAAATACAAAAATTCGTACAACGCAAGATTTGAAAGATACACATTTCAAAATGTCACATGTCCTTGTCACGGTAAGTGTTAAACTATCGTCAACATATTAGCCATCCAACTTGTATACTTTTTTTTTTAAATAAAATGATCAAAAAATTATTTAAAAAAGCCGCAATTGGGAGTATGTATGGACGCAAAAAATATTCAAAAAAATGTTTTGGTCTTCCCAAAGGACTATTATTTTGTGATGTTCTTACTCCAAAACTACTGTTATATGATTATTTTAAAAAACTTATTTTTAAGATTCGACCCCGTGGTCTCTCGAATCACAGTGACGCATGAGCCACCAATGTTGGAAACAATCATTTGTTTAATGTCCCTCACTGAAGTTAGACATAACCTGTCTTGACAACCATGACATGTTTCATATCACTAGGAAAACGCTTAAGTCCCGCCGCGTTGTTGGATGAGCGTAATTGGTGCATTGAGCTACCATGTGTTATGCGGATTTTCTGTTGTTCTGTGGAAAAATCATTACTAATTTGAAGATTTTTTTAAATTAAGTTAAATTAAATAAAAAATGAACTTAATTTTTTAATTTAAAAAAAAAATCGTAATTAAAAAAAAGAAAAAATCGTAAAATTGCGATTTTCATAAGAAATAATTATTCGATTGCGCTCAAATTTCACACGAATATATAAATTTATAAAATTGAGGTTCTGTGAAAAATCATAACAATAGGATAAAGCATGTAGGTGTTATAAGTCAAAGAATTGTTTTAAAAAAGAAAAAAACACGTAAAATTTCGATTTTCATGAGAAATAATTTTTTGATTGCGTTCAAATTTCACACAAATATCTTAATTGATGGACTTAAGGTTCTCTGCAAAAATCATAAAAATCGGATAAAGCATGTAGGTGTTATAAGTCGAAGAAATTTGTTAAAAATCGAAAAAAATCGTAAAATTGCGATTTTAATGAGAAATAATTTTTCAATTGCGCTCAAAAATGTGGCAGTTCTAAGTTCAGAGATTTCGAAGGCCTCCATAAAATTTCATCGCAATCGGAGTATCGGTTTAGCCGGAATCGTGCTGACAAACCCACAAAATACAGAAAAAAAAGAAAAAAAAACTTTCCGGATTTTTTTCTCCAGTGTAGTGAAATGGAATTAAGAAAAAAAAAAAGAAAAAAAAAAAAAGAAAAAAAAAAAGAAAAAAAGAAAAAAAAAAAAAAAATCACATTTGAGAAAAAACTAAAAACTAAAAAGTTGTGCGCCAATTATCATAATCCATTTCTCGATTTGGTTAGTTAGGAAACACTCCTGTAGGTGGAATTGTTAATATTTAATACAATATTCAGAAGTTCAAAAACCCATCCCGATCGTGGTTCGAACCCAAATCTCCCACATTCTGGATAGGCACCTTAGCCAACTAGACCACCGAGACGGTAACTATTAAACTTCTGAATTGTACTTGCATTATAGATCTGAATGGATGGAACAGTACTGCAACGAATATCTGTTGCCTTTGAACTGACCCAACAAACATTATTTATAATATCATTACTTAAGGCGCCTACCTGGAATGTGGGAGACTCGGTTCGAACCCCAATCAGGATGGATTTTTTACTTCTAAATTGTATTAAATATTAACAATTCCACCTACGGAAGTGTTTCCCGACTAACCAAATTAAGAAGTAAACCTATTTACATAATAAATAATGTTTGTTCAAACAGTTCAAAGTCAACAGATATTCGTGGTTTGAACCCCGATCGGGATTTTTAAAAAAAAATGAATTGTATTAAATATTATCATAATCCATGTTACGTTAGTTCAATCATCCACCGTTTTCAAATAAGTATCCTTAGCTAATAAAGTAACTGTAACCATAATTGAATGTCGTGTAAAAAGTGAATTTTAGGATACGTTCAAGGGTAACAAATTACCATTATCCAGGTAACAGCCGTGGTAATCGCTTCCAATACTTGTGTATAGATCGATTAGTGACGCTCTAAAGTGTGACTAACTGAAGTGTGACTTAAAGTGTGACTAAGTGCCCGTTCAAGGGTGTCAAACCGACAAACTAAAAACTAATCGAAGACTATTTCATCAGGATATAAAGACGCAAGAATGTGTCGAACATTTTAGCTTAGTCACGAGGTCTATAAGAAAGTAATGGATGATGGGGAATGTATAGAATTTTTGACCTAATGGGTGGAAACATTGATTTATTCTTATGTGAGAGAAGTCTAAGAATCGTTTAGAAAATGCACTAAATTTTGTACGTTGATTCTAATTTAGTTTGAGTTTCGTTCAAGATTCATTGAATTCAATGGAGAAACACAATTGTAATATAATCAAATACAACAATTTCATCCTTCATCTTGTCCTTGAATTCAAGGAATCTTGAATGAACAGTGAACCATCAAATCTCAGGCTTTAGACTCTGATTCGATTTAGTTTACGATTTACCATGTTAGATTAATAAATAGTTGTTAAATCGACTACTACACCATTACACTTACGTACATCAGTAAACCAGAATATTCAATAAGTACATATTTAATAAACGTCGGTAAGATGTAAACAATTAGAATATAAAGGGACAATTAGCAGGTTATTCTGCTCTTTAAAATTGCTAATAACCTGCTCGACTCGCCTCTAATTGAGTCATTGAACTATCGTGTGCCACCAAAGAACACTCGAATTCATAAACTGTTTCATCTTTCCCCAGTCGCATTGATGTGCACAAGTATTCCTGTTTGATAAGGTTACAGTCTACTTATAACAATATTTTGCCATTAAACCGGCCTAATTTAGATTTGCACAATAGTAATATTCATCACTTTTGTCATCAAGTAAAAGAATTAACCGATATTGGCTTCACTAATTTCTTCAGTCACTCTTCATGCACTCACAATTTATATTTATACATACACTGCACTCACTAACACAATCATACACTCAAACAAACATACGTACAACACCACTCATTCATTCATGTTTATATTATTTTTATAGTCTTCTTTATGTAACTAATTTTATATTGTACTCTATAGTTATGTTTTGTATTGTTTTGTTACCCTATGTTATATTTAGTAAATTGCACTTGTGGGACATTGCGTCCTGTTGAAATGCAGCCACAAAAAAAATCAATCAAACTGTGCATATGGCTAGTAGTTTTCATACTTTTGTTTCTTCTTATGGTGGTTGGCAGTCAGCAAGAGTATTTGGAGATGGTTAGTTCCTGTATGCAAAACAGAAAATACATATTTTAAGTCTCAAAAGAATCTATAAATACATAATATGTGACAAATATTTACATTATGTATCTAACAGTTATACCTTTGAGTATATAACCATCCTTAGCTAGAGACTTGACGCCCATGTTAAATATTGTACCAAAAATTTCTCTGTCTCACTCATCGAGTTCAACTCTGCACTGCTACGAGCGCTACGAGCGCCACAAGAGTTTCGCGAGCTCGTGGCCACGCATGAAGTTAGTAAGTGCACCCATAGAGGTCGCCCACAATTTCAACGACCATCCCCCACCCCCGACGGTCCAGATCGTAACTACGTAGATGCCCCCGGCCGGAAGTGTGTCTACTCCACGAACTATCTCGAAAATTATTGCGCGCCTTTTTAAAAAATATACATTTGGGCAAATAAATTCGTTGGTCCATTGTAGAATTGTTTTTTTTGTTTAGATATTACAAAGCAGACTTGCGAAAATAGTTATCAATGGAAATCTTTACAATACTATAGACGCAATAGTATTTTAATACAGTAATTTTTATGGTTGTTAAATTTGAAGTCTTCATTACGCTCATTCCATTCATTGTTTTGTTTATTATTTATAATTTTATTTATCCTTTTGACAACGGGACGGGTGTCCCACAAGTACAATACAATAAAGTGTTAGAATAAGAATCTTAAAAAAACATTTTTTTTAGGGCGCGGAAGGGGTTTTAAACTTTAGCAACAAATAAAATACATACATGCCTTAAAAACCAAATTGTATTTTTTACGATGTCACTTCTAAAGGGATAGACGATAAATAAATAAATTTTCAATATCTAAAAACAAATACGCCGATATTATAGTTAATTCCATAACGCAGAAAAAAAATAGTATGCAAGCTTGGCTGCACAAATGGCAGCACAGTGCAGGCAAAGATTGTCCTCCTTTGTAAATCAGTTTTTTTAAACGGAATGGATAGACGTTAAATAAATAAAAAAAAAAAATTTAGTCGTGCCTGTGTGTTAAATTTATCTGGAAGCTGCTCCACATACTATGATAATAAATAAAGTAATTCCAAGAATCATAGACATCGTTGCTGGTCGTTGTAACTTTTTAACAAATGCATTACTTTGTGTTTTAAAAAATATTTTTAGGATTCCCTCTAATGCAATTTTACCTGTTCATCAAACTATCATTAGCTAGATTGTTTATAATATGCACACGAAACGAACAAACATGCAACAAACAAATAAACTGGATAATTTAGCTATTGTGTTACATCAAGTGTTCAGGATAATGTACGCGCACCTTGTATTTGAGTTAAAATGTACAATACAAATACCTGTTTGGGTTTTTTCTTCTCGTTGTTGCTTTGAAGCAATCAAGAACATCTTTCATATTTAACAATTATTATGCAGAGATTACAAGTCAACAATCAATAAATTCTAGGAATCAAATTGTGACAATGAAACATCGTTTTTTTTAGATTTGATTTTGTGAAAATTACAATTTTACAGCTTAATCTGTTTTGTCGTTCGGCCGTATGGGACTGAACAGACGAGACATATTTTCCCAAACGACAAATTAATCCGGGGAAAGATGGGGAATGTTCAAATTTTGTGCTGTGAGCGTTGAGGGGACTGTTGTGCATGTCTAGCCCTTATTCTCAGAAAACACAATCTTGCCTCTGCGAAGAAGAGAATGAATTCCTTTTACCTGCGGACCAATTAAAACATGCATTGTCTAGTTTTAATAACTCAATGGTTAGTATATAGGTGGTCGAAACGTGTTTGCAGCGTTAGATTTGTGGATGGGGGGGGGGGAGGCGTTCAATTTGTGTTACGTCACTGTCCAGGTCTTTAACTCAAGAATAGCTAGATAAGTAACTAGAATCGGAGTTGTAACTATAGCTGACTGTTTTGCAATGTTTTGCAAAACTCATCGAAACAGTGAACACCTCTCTCACAGGTCACCTCTCTCGAAGAATTTGTGGGGTTTTCGGAAAACGATTTCGATTTTCATAAAAAGAAAATTGCACCACCACAATGCCTATTCTTATGCTTTTTTTCCACGACAGGATGTATTAAACCTTATCTAAGTCAAAAACATCTTCTTCCCCAGCATCGAAGCATGTTTCGTTATTAGCTGGGTAATCCGGATATTTGCGATTTTCAGTTCAAACCAAACATTGTTATAAATCACTCAAACATTCTTAGCACATTACTCGCATGAGGATGCAAAATGGTTACATTTTAAAAATTTCTGTTCAATATATTATACGCCCACCGGCCCCCGGTTTCACACACGCGATAAAGCGTAGACTTCATTCTGACAATCGTTAGCAATCGTGATCTATTTGCATCATGATTTATTTCCCATACTGGCATTTTTCGTCATCATGGTTAATTATGGCGTCGTTAGAAACAATAATATACAGACGGTAATTTTTATTGGTTCGATTTACTTCTTTAAAAGCATTTACATAAGCCCTTTTGAATATAACGTATATAACTACTAATAATAATATATTAAAAAATGTATACATACATTCTTCAATATCCAACTAAAACAATGCGAAACGAAATCCTTTTAAATGTAAGTCACACAATTTCCAGGGTTGCGTAAGTTTGTGTATGAAAGTATCTTACTAAAAGTTTAGTTTATTGGAAATTCGCTAAAAACATGGTTGTTTGGGTGATGATTTTAGAATGTAAAAAAATAAAAAACTTTTAATTTAAAAAAAGTTTTAAATATAAATAGATTTTTACGACTTTGGACTTTGTTAATAAGTAGATAATTGACATCATCCGTGATTTTTCCTGGCTGAATAACAAAATATTGATAATCTGAGACTGAAGGGCAAAATATTTACAAAGTTTTTCGCTGTCGATCGACTACTGTCGCACTAGTTAGTAAATAGTTTTTTGTTATACGAGGATGTGGGGAAGAAAGTCCCATGCTGGTCAGAACCAAGCTACGGGTAAGGGGAAAAAAAAAGGGGTTCTCACATAGCGGTATTCGACCCCTGGTTGTGGTTTGAACCAAAATGTCCCAAATACGTTAAACAAACAACGAAATTGAAAATTAAAAGACATGTTCATTGATTTGCATTTAGCCTATTGGATAATTTTATATACGTGGGCTTTGTTTGGTTTGGGTCGGAGGTTAAAAAAAAAGGGAATTTCCTTCCCTCTTTACCAATCTATAGTGCGTTTTCTCGCGAGTAGAACACATTGTTCTCTTCGAGAGTGGAGTTCTTGGGATGTAAGCTAATTGAATTCTATACAATTTCAGATACCGAGGAGCAACAAGCCCGAAAAATTGAGAATAAGATTAGACTAAGATGTCATGAAAATATTAATTCATAAATTAATAAAAAGTTTATCCAATACAATCATTAAAATCTTTAAATCATTATTAAAAACAAAATCAAATGCTATTACAAAAATGGATTATTTTTTTTAAGTTTTATCCACTTTTAATGAAAAAAATCGGACATCATTTACGGGTTTTTAAGTATTTTATTTACATTTTTTCGTATAATAGCAAAATACGTACTTAAAAACCTTAAATAAAGTCTGATTTTTTTCGTTCAAAGTGGATAAAACTTACAAAAAAAATTACCCATTTTTTAATTGCTTTTTTATTTAAAAGATTTAAGAGTTAATTTTGGTATTATAAACCCTTATTTCATTTATTAAAAAAAATTTTTGAAATTTCAACCCTTTCTGGTAACATGGCCCGGGCCCTCGGAATCTGAAAAGTAAGTGGGGAAAAGTGTGAAAAAATAGGTTTTCGAATTTAAAAAAAAAAACCCAAAAAAAATTTTAATTCCCTTAAAACACTTGAATGAAAAAAAAAAAAATTTTTTTTTTGAAATTTAAACAAAAACAAAAACAAAACCAAAAAAACTTTGTTTTTTTTTTTTTAAAAAAATTTTTGACCTTTTTTAAAAAAAAAAATGAAATTTTGTTTTAACCGGGAAAAAAAATTTTAAATTTTTTTAATTTTTTTAAATGCAAAAAATATCAAATATACAAGGGAAATGTTTTTTATTTTTTTTAAAAAAAAAAAATTTAAAAAATGAAAAAACAAAAAAAAAAAATGAATGGAAAGCTAAAAAAAAGATTTTTTTAAAAAAAAAAAATATGATTTAAAATTATTAAATTTTTGAAAAATTTTTATGAATTTCCAACGGGTTTAATTTTAAAGGGCCCAAGAAAATTTCCCAAATGAAAAAATATGCGCAATAATTTAGAATTCGGGATTTAAAATTTTCCCCCCCAATATTATTAATTGCCCAAAAAAAGCGTCGTTGAAATGTGGGGCGCCCTCTATGGGGCATTACAAACTTCATGCGTGGCCACGACTCGCGAAACTCTTGTGGCGCTCGTGCGCTCGTAGAAAGTGCAGAGTTAAACTCGATGAGTGAGACAGAAATTTTTTGGTCAATTTTTAAACATGGGGTACGCTCAGCAAAGGGTTTCCCATACTCAAAGGTTATACGGTACCTATAAATAGTCATAAATGCTAAAATGTTTATGCTTAAGTTAATGTGTCCCCAAGAAAATGAGGACTAAAATTCCCTTGTTTAAAAAACAGGTTACAACACTTCCCCTTTTTAATTTGGTATCTTAATTATTAAACCCGTAAATTTATACACAAGGGCAAGTCTGAAGACGCATTCTACTGTACTTTTATTTTTACACCCTCTGCCCTTGTAGTGAGGTGCTGTTGAAATACGAAGATTTAGCCAAAGACGGACTACTTTTAATCATGGTCGATTAAATTTACACTTTGGTTTTCAATTTTTGGGAGCTAGATCAAACCAGATTTTGACGCAGAAGCAGAGGTATATTTTTGGATCATTAAAAGCTCTATCATGTGAAGTGTTAATATTTCCCTTTGGTGTGTCCTATCGGGTTGTGATTTGCACCAAAAAATCGAGCAATGCGTCAAAAAAAAAATTGATTTTTTGGGGTGAAAAATTGAAGTCAAAAAGAGATCCAAAATTTTTGATAAATAAGCGGAAATTTCCGGCCGGGCAAATTTACTTGAACTTAACACTGAAAAAAAAGGCACGAGCTCAAACAACAAAAACAGAAACTAAAAGATAAATTTGTATTTTGTGTCGGGAAAAAACCGGGGAGCTACTCTTGTCAGCAAAGACAAGATGTTGAAGTTGTTAAAATGAAAATAATTTTTATTTTTTCATGAAAAAAGCGGAAAAATTAGGCAGTGAAAATAATTTAAAATTTAAAATAAGAGTATTTTCCCTCTGACTTTTTGGTTATTTAGAGTTTGGATTTGTTAAGGGGTTGCAAGCTACAAAGAATTTTGGGATATGAACAGATGTCGTTGCATGGCAGTTTGTTGTGGAAAATGATGAAAATTTTGGCTTTGTTATGCCCACAGGGGTTTTATCTAAAATGATTCAAAATTTTTGGATTAAGTTGTGCTTTTTTAAATTTTTTACCATAAATACCACACCTCCTTCTTTTGACGACCAGCCCTGACAACACGAACGATGACAAAGACGATGACGACCACGACGTGAGAAACTCCCTTTACTCCCACTACCCGTGGTTGGTTCTGACCAGCATTATGACGTCACAGTTGACGCGCCCCTAGTCCAAACAAACACAACCAGTATCTGATTACAATCATGAACAAAATATATATATACAAATATTGTAAAAAAGTAAGAACTTAAAACGTAACGACAATTTTTCAATCGACAATCCCCTTTAAATAATAATTTTAAATTTCTCTCTCAAAAAAAAAACCCTTTTTAACATAAAAAACCGATTTCCCCCTCCTTGTCCCTGAATCCCTTGTCACTACCTCGATCCTGTATTCCCCTCCCGCCAACCGCTTGCATAGTTAACCTAAAAATTTAGAAAAACAATCCCTTTTCCCATGTGACTGAGTAAATTAATTATTAAACCCGTAATTGCGAGGAATTTTTCCTGAAGATCTTTTTGGTTTTTGGCATATAGACACGTTGTATGTCACAGGGCATAGCTATTGATCACAACAAAGACGGGCCCCCACCAGTGCCAGGCCACGGCTTTGGATGGAGCAGGGTAGCGCGAAGTTTACATTAAATCAGCAATAGCACACCCCATAAAAAGGCAAGGAAAATGTGTCTGTGTCTTTTTGGACATAATAAATACGAAAATGGTGGGTTTGAACTATGGCGGTTAACAAATTTCAAGACTACTTTTTAAGAGCAAAATTTAGCAAATTAAAGAATTTAGCTTGAAAAACGTGGCCCAAGGTACGAAAAACGTGCTTTTTAAAGGTTCTTTAATTTAAATTTTGCCTACACTTACTCGGTTACCCGAAAAATTAGTTTTTAAAGTTGTCGTATAAATGTAAAATCGGTGTATGGGAGGACTCAAAAATAGGAGTAAAAAAGACAAGTTATTTCCATTCTGATCGCACAAGGCGAAAAGAGTAAAAAACTCCATCTTGCAAATATCAGCTTGTAGCCCTAAGTTGAGGAGTAGTTTACTATCCGAAACTAGAAGCGAGCTTCAGCAGTCTTCGTCGGGGACTCCTTCCCCCCCCCCCCTCGACACCACCAAGACAACAAACCACGCACACAAACCCTTATTTCCTCCCCTACCTGGGGGTGGAGTGTCCAGACCCCCAGGCTAAAGTGGTCATTATGACCTAACGTTAAAGTAAAAAAGATAAATATAGCGTTTCAGAAATCCTTTGGTGGAGGTGCCGGGTTTATTAGATTCCCACAGTTGAACAGGGTAGCTCCCCCCCCTTATACCTAGGGTACTAAAAAAATTTGGTCTCATTTTTGAAGGGCAATGTAAAAAAAAAAAACGCATTTAATCGGAGGTTCATGTGTGGTGTTTTGTGAGAGTGACAGACGCACAGACGGACATACAGAAAATAACGCCTATATATGAAAAGCTTATTTCAGAATAAGATACGAAGTTTATAATAAAGGTTAAGAGAGGTTACAAAGTACATGACACTCAATGAAAGGGATGTTTTTTAATGCTAGCCCTCTCCCCAGATCGCGCCTTGGTGTAGAAAGAAGTTACTCTACCCCTGCCCTTTTAGAGCGCACTTCCCTCCAACGGTTTTCAAAGCATCGCGTGCGCGATTTAATTTTTTTTCGAACGATTTTTTCGCCCGTTTAAAGTTTCATTTCGATGTCAGGACCACTGGGCACCATTTTGAAAAGAGCGAGGTATATATAATAGTGAGTGAGATTGAAAGGTTTTTTTTTTTAAAAGAATTTTACAAAGTAGAGAAACTAATTTTTTGAAAGGGGGTGTCGGTGTGTGTGGAGGGGGTTGTTCGGTTTCCACACAAAGAGATGGGGGTTCGAATCCCGCATTATTCAAAACATTGTGGTTCAGTGATGTGAAACTACACGATATGATTGGGGGAGTTAATTAAAGGGTTCGACGTATAAACTGCGCACAAAGCAAATCAGCATGCCTGCGAGAACGGTGATGACCTACACTATTACAGCAAAAAAAAAAAAACATTTATAAAATAATGTAATTTGGTTTTAAAAAATTTTAAATTTTTTAGAATTGCAATTAAAAAAGGCCCCCAAAAAAATTATTAATTTTATTTTTTTGTTATTTTTAAAAAGAAACACACAATGGGTAAAGACAATATTTCTGGTAGCGATGATGTTGAAAAGTACATTTAAAAAAATAGTTTTATTGGCGTAACTGTATTGAACCCCCTTTTAAAGCATTATTAAAGAACGCGAAATTTTTAGGGAAAAAGGTTTTTCTAAAAGGTTTTAAAAAAAGTGTTGAAAATTTTTACAAATTGCAAAAAGGTACGATTGCCAAAATTGGGAGCGAAGTATTTATCAAACAGTTGTGAAGAAACCCAAATTAAAATGGGATAAACATTGAAACTCTTGTGAAGGGCCGGGAATATACAAATTTTCCATTTTTTAAAAGGGTAGCGCCGCCTTCTAACACAAGGGTCAAAAAACATTTTGTTGTCCGTTTGGGGCAAAAGCAACTAAAACACGGAGGTCATGTTCGGTTTTTTTGGAGACGTGACAACCGCACGAAAACGGCGGACAGAAAACTGATCATAAAGGGGAAAGGAGGGGGGGGCTTGGATGTTAAAATTAAGTTTGTGAATATACGAATCAAATTTTTTTTAAATTTTATTAACGATTTAAAGAAAATTTTAGAAAAACAAGACAAAAAAGTCACAACGTATGGCAGCGTAGTCAAAAAGAATAGTTGACAGCACTCCACGTTCCCCAGAAAGAAAAAACACAAACCCTAAAAATCAGGCAATTGATGGAAGTCCTCAGTTTCTCTTCTCTCCCCCGCAACACTCCCATTTAACCCCCCTCTTACACTGTCAACAATTCTCGCTCACATATCACACAATTGTTATCGCATGTTCCCGAACCAACCCCCCAAAAATTGTCGTCCATTCGACTGCAAATACCCCCCCCAATAATTCCTACCCCCGGCGGTTTTTTTTGTCTTTTGCGATTACGTTTTATATTTGTCAAAAAAGTTTTTTCGAGTTTTTAAAAAAAAGAATTTGGGAAACTACGGTTGGATTTTTTTTTTTCGATTTTCGTTTTTTATTTTTTTTTGTTTTTTCATAAGATGTAAATTTTTAAAATTTGTGGATAAAGAAGGTGATGCGTTTTCCATAAAACTTAAAATCAGCTAGGGCACGTTAAATTTTTCAAATTTCCCCAAAAACCCCTGCCATTATATTTTTTTGGAGAGCGAAACGAGCTCAGATTTTTGGGAGAAAATAACCCCAAAAAAAATTTTTTCTTTCCTTTTTCCTTTTTTCGGGTTTTGTCGTTCCAAGTTGTTGACACTCTACCGGTCAAACAATAAATCCGATCTTGGTGAAGTTTTAAGACACATCTGAAATCTCTTAATTTACACCTGCCACATTTTAAAATTCGATATGAAAATGATTTCTCATAAAAATCGCACCTTCTACCAATTATTCCCCCGATTTCACAAAACATTTCTTTACACTTTCCAGATACATGGCTACTGTTTTCCTAATGAAATAATAAGGGAACCTTCGTTATCTTTAACCGCATCAATTTTAATAATCATCGAAGAACTTCTCACATAATTGCACTTTTACATACTTTGGTTTTTATCAGTCAACGATTTCGATTCTAAGGAAATTAAAGAAAATGTCAATAAAGATACTTGTTAGAAATTTGCAATTTATTTACTGTTTTGTAATGATGATTGGTTTATCCATAGAGTTTATCACAATTTGAGACTCGTAAAAAAATACTATGTTCACAATAACGAAAATAAACCAAGTTAAGTCATAGAAAAGTATATCTCAATGCACCAAATAAGCTCATCCATCACTGCGACTGTAGTATGATATAATTATTCGAATTAATATTTTCCCGCCATACCTGAACGATTTCTATCAGCGCCCCCATAGCGGAGTTTTGAAGTACTAACCTTACATCGCACCGCACCTTAAAAGAATTTACTACAATAGCTATAATGATATTAACAATCGAGCTAAGAATCTTATTTTCGGGCTTGAGAATCGAAAAACCGAAAGAAAATTTGATTAAAAACACAATTTACATCATATTAGTTTTTCAGTTCTTTACGTCAACCAAAATAAACTTCGAATTTACTTTTCGAACACGTTTTTCTTAGAAAACAATGAACCTAAACCAAAATGTGAATCCCCCAGTTGGTAATAAAAATCCTAAAGCAATGACGATAAACTGAGAAAAACCTTGTTCAAGCTTTTAAACAAACAACAGGGTTTAATTTATATTTAAATTAACTTCTTTTTAAAACAATTTCTTTCTTGAAGCGAAGTAGCATTTAAAATTCCAAGTCAGGTGATGACGGTTTCTTTATAGCCTTGTGGATCGCTTTCGAGCACGGAGCTCGTTTGAGACCCCTTAAACCCCCGCCCCTCCCACTTCTCACCCCCCCCCCCATTACCCCTGACACCGTCAAACTGTGAACATTTTATATTTTTAAATTTTCGCTTGACTGACTTTAAAGACAGTTCTAATTATTCTTAAAGTGTAATTTATATTTAGGGAGTGAAATTCCTCAACATGCATCACTGTTATGTCCGTCCGTCCGTTGTGTCACGTCTTACGATAAAAACCGAAACACGTCGTCCGATTGAGACGCGTTTCTTTGTTGACAGAATGTTGTGTGACTTTTTGCGATTATATCATGGAGTACTATTTATAACTCCATGATTAGATGGCGGGCCTTTCACCGCCCTAAAGGGGCAGTTCTTACATCTTTTTAACTACACCAATGAGATTAAAATATATTAAGAGGGAATGGGACACATTTGGCAGTTAGCAAATAGCTATTCGCTCGACCAAAATACAACCAACGAATATGAAACTTTGTAAAGTTGGCAATAAAACATACATGGACTACCCTGCGGTCATAGATTTTCAAAATTTTCCCCAATCAGCCAGAAAAAAATCACGAATATGGTCAATTTTGAAGTTTTTAACAAAATCAAAATTTGTGAAAACTAATTTAGTTTGAATAAATTATTTTAAAACAAAATTAGGAAAATGTTACTGCAGAGCCCTATATTTCCACATTCGTGACATGTTCACAATTTCAAATACCCTTGGTGTCAGTCAGCCGAGCGAACTTATTAACTTATTAATTAATTGCAATTAATATCCTTTTTGTATTTGTTATCAAAATTGTTGTTTTTATGCATTTTTGTTGTAATGTTGCTATTTCAAATATTTACTAACTGTAGTTCATTGTTGTGTCAGCATCTATCCTTTGTAAATCAGTTTTATAACTGAATAGGATAGACGTTAAATAAATAAATAAAAATAAATAAAAAACAGCAATTTGCCTTAAACGCATGTCCTATTTATTGTTGTATCTTTGTTATTCAACACTCTGTTAATTAAGTTGCTTCGCTTCCTATTTTGGATGCTTTAAAACACATTTCTTGTTTATGTATTTCACATATTAACGCTTAATTTATCACATTCATGGCAACAGAGTTTTATATAATATCGATATCAAATCATTACCTAGACTGTATACTTTGTTTCATGCATTAATTATAATATATATTTATTTTTAAATTTTAAATCATAATATATAATATTTTCTTATTGTAGCGTTCATTGTTGTTGAACACCATTATTATGTGATCATAAACATTATTATCACTGACCTCTTTTGTAAATCAGTTTTTAAAACACTGAATAGAGTAGAAAATAATGTATAAGCAAAATTGAAAATTGATATTGACGTACTAATCAATAATAATATATTTCGCAATTTCGTAACTTATCATTTCAGGATTGGTGCATCTGCTCGGGGGTTTGGGCACATTTTCTTGCCGCCACTGTACACCTGGAGTTAACAATGATAAGTTTCGGTTCTACACTCTACAGGTTTGTTCGCTTATGGGCTCGGGTTTTAACAAGCAATCTTCTGATAAGACGCGAGGAAGGGAAGATGCAATTTATTCTCGATAGGTGGGGGCAGAAGTAGAAGTCTTCGGTTTAACACGCGCCCTTCTCTGCCGACATGAGCAGGATATAGGCTACAAAACATGCAGAGCTTCCCTGGCAAGATTACGATCACTAACTGTGTTTACTTCAAGGCAAGCGAGGGCAGGGAGGAAGCAGGATAGGGAGCGTAGCTTACAAGGGTCGTTCAAGCGTTTGAATCCCGTTGGAGGAGGTATCGAGAACATACATAATCAAACTTTCAGACAGACAGACAGACAGACAGACGGACAGACGGACAGACGGACAGACGGACAGACAGACGGACAGACAGACAGACAGACAGACAGACAGACAGACAGACAGACAGACAGACAGACAGAACAGACAGACAGACAGACAGACAGACATGCACAGGGGAGCTTCATTCCCTGACAACACTAGTAAGTGTGTATTGAAAATACAAAGCGAAGTTTACCGTGGTTATTAGACGTTTCTCAGGAGTTCTACTCCTTGGTGGAGGTGCCTGGTATAAATAAATGAAACATTATTATTGCGGGGATAGTCCCGCCCCCTGTCCCCTAGGGTCACCAAAACACTCAGTATCATTCTTCTTGAAGGACAATGTCAACAACAAATGCATGTCAATCGGAGGTCATGTTCGGTTTTTATCGTGAGACGTGACGCACAGACGGACGGACAGACATGATAGTGATTCACAAAGGGGGGCTTTGCTCCCTAACATACACTGGTGAGGTGGTATCCAAAACACGGAGCGCAAACATTGTAATTCAAGTTGGTGGAGGTGCCGAGTTTAAATATATCCTAGTTTTTTAGGGGGTTAGCCAGCCCCCTAACCCACTGTGTCGCTCAAAACATGATGTCATCCTTGTTGAAGCGCAATGTGAACAAATACGTATGTAATCGGAGGTATAGGTATTTCATTGTGAGATGCAACACATAACATATATAGTCGGACGGCAAGAAAAGTCGTGCATATATAGTAAGTAGGCCTAATGCCAAAGTAATTCTTTATTCGCTAGACTGATACACATAGTACCAGGTGTGGGAATATTCCTCTTCAGACAGAAGGAGCGAATAGATCTTAAAATTAAAACATGGTTATTCAATAATGGCACTATAATGAGTTATAACAACAGGGGAACCTAGTCTCGCTACTATACAAACTGTGAATTGCTAATATTTGTGATAGGTTGTTTTATTAGTGCATTATCGTCCGATTCTAATTTACACTCCTTAAACACCAATTTAACAAAGTTACGCATTAGATAAAAATAAGGGCTTCAAATATAATCAAAAATATGTATTTATTTATTTTAGAGTTGCGTAGTTTCGTGGGGAGCGATGCTACGTTAGTTTATGCTTCTGTCTGTCCGTTTGTCTGTGCGTCTTATACAATGATAAAACCGAACATACCATCATACGATTGGCATGAGTTTATTGGTTGACATTGCCCGTCAACAAGGTTTGGAGGACCGTGGAGTATTACTATACACTGGAACAAACGTGGCTCAATTTCGCCAAGCTTCGCTCCCTTTTTTGGGTACTCCCGTACCTGTTTTTGGTGGAAAGCAGTTTTTGAAAAACAAGGAAAAATGTGTAGATTTTTTTACGATATTTGGGAGGCAGATATTTGCGCAAAAACGAAATTTACACCGTAAAAATAAAAAAATGATTCATAATTTTACTTCGTTCCAATTTACAAAATCTACATAATTATATTAAAGAGGAAAACGATACACAATGTCAACTTACTATGAAATCTTGTAACCGCCAATTCCCGAGTTTTATTTGTTACCTTCACAAATGGATCAAAACAATTGAAAACTTTGTTTCCCAGGGTATCGTCCCAGCGTCACCCCGTCACCCCGTCACCCCGTCACCCTACTAAGAAATGCAAAGATTTGTATCAACGTAAGCCACAAGTTACAGTCTATGCGGGACCCAAATAGAATGTAAATACAGCCGCTCGTAATGGGCTCCCTTTGTTACTCGACGTCTTATCAGGTAATCTACACGAAACAAAAGAATTGATTTCTAGGGATGTATTGTTGGGTTGACAATACTTTGTGTTGTGCTAGCTTCCCCTAGACCACCCATCAGTAACACAGCCTGCTACAGCCGGGAAATATGATTCATATAGGCCTACTTGTTGTATGGAAATCAATCCAGATATACCGACAGTGTTGGCTCTAGTTTGCTCTGATCTGGAAGATCCCGAGTTCAAATCCGGTCGAGACCGGTAATCCTGACTGAAGGTTTTTTCCTGAGGATGTCTTCAGTCGTCACAACTGTTCTTACTCCAACATACCTAGTTAGACACCTGGGCCCCGATTCATGCACTATTCATCCCGGGATAAGGCGATAAGGCTTTAGTTGGTTATCGCTCACTCGTCGATTGCGTCGGGGCCTACAGGGTTGGCTTGGTCGCTTTGGTTTACTGTCCCCCACTGAAAATCAGTTATATAACTGAGTGGGTAGACTCTAAATACAAATTTATTTATTTATTTCATTTATTTATAAGCGAGATAAGGGCAGGTTAAGTCGGGGCAACTCGAACCAATCAACAATATTTGTGATGTGGAATAGGAAAAGGGACCTTAGGGTTAACATTTCAAAACATGTTTTTTGATATTTTTACAATAAGAACAGGATGCTGATCATTTTGCAAAAAAAAATATACAAAAAACTTCAAAATTGAGTGAGCTATGCACTTTTCTGTCTGACTTGATTAAAATCAACTTTGCGAGAAAAAACAGGTGTAAAGTTTCTATCCCCCCAAAATACAAAAATTTGTAAAAAAGACGGCAGCCAAGCTCTCCTTCAAAAGTCTTCGGCTGTGAATGCTGTGAGATATAGAAGTTGAGCCAAGCTTTTTATTCTTTCTCCCTAGTTTTCGCTTTGAAAATATGAAGATCATTTCGCCTGTTGACGAGCGCCAAGCCACGATTTTTGTGGTAAAAAAGTAAAATTTTTAAACTCGAAATCATAAAAAAATTCTTGGCCATGAACCAAATTCAATGGCCAAGTCATTTTTTTTTATGATTTCGAGTTTAAAATTTTACTTTTTTACCACAAAAATCGTTGGCTTGGCGCTCGTCAACAGGCGAAATGATCTTACATATTTTCAAAGCGAAACTAGGGAGAAAGAATAAAAAGCTTGGCTCAACTCTATATCTCACAGCATTCACAGCCGAAGACTTTTGAAGGAGAGCTGGCTGCCGTCTTTTTACAAATTTTTGTATTTGGGGGGATATCAAATCTATTTTGTTGTTCGTTCGTATCAAGTGGAATGATGGACTTTGAATGATTAAATTTGTTAAGTTCAAAGTTGTTTTTTTACATTTTTGGCCCACGGTCCCCCCAAAACCCTTAAATAAATAAATAAATTTTTATTTAGAGTCTACCCACTCAGTTAATATAACTGATTTTCAGTGGGGGACTTTAAATCAAAGCGACCAAGCCACCCTGCAGGCCCCGACGCAATCGACGAGTGAGCGGATAACCAACCAAAGATCGATATTTTTAATAGGAAATATATCAATCAGGTGGTATGGACAGTGCAAAATCCGCGGATCAACGCCAGAATCAACAAGGCCGATCCAGACAACTCTGAAATTTTATTATGTGCTTCGTTGCTAGGACGGCTCCAAAGTCACCTTTACCAACTCCTAAGACAAGAACTGATAGACTTAAGTCAAATCAGAAGTTAAAAAACTTCTGACTTGAGCGGGAATCGAACCCTGGCCCTTCTGCATTGGATAGCAGATACGCTAACAACAAGACCAACGCACTAGCATAAGCACAAGATATTTTATAATGGTTAAGAGCATGTTTAATTTCATAGCTTGTATACAAATTAGCTACCCTGAGTAATTACGCGTTTTGATTTTGCTAGGACGGCTCCAAAGTCACCGTTTACAAACTTCTAAGACAAGAACTGATAGACTTAAGTCCAAATCAGAAGTTAAAAAACTTCTGACTTGAGCGGGAATCGAACCCTGGCCCTTCTGCGTTGGAAGCAGATACGCTAACAACAAGACCAACGCACTAGCATAAGCTCTAGATATTTATAATGGTTAAGAGCATGTTTATTTCAAGCTTGTATACAAATTTACTACGCCTGAGTAATAACGCGTTTTGATTTTGCTAGGAAGGCTCCAAAGTCACCGTTTACAAACTTCCTAAGACAAGAACTGATAGACTTAAGTCCAAATCAGAAGTTAAAAAACTTCTGACTTTAGCGTGAATCGAACCCTGGCCCTTCTGCATTGGAAGCAGATACGCTAACAACAGAACCAACGCACTAGCATAAGCATTGATATTTATAATGGTTAAGAGCATGTTTAATTTCAAGCTTGTACAAATTACTACGCCTGAGTAATTACGTGGTTTTGATTTTGATTTTGATTTTGATTTTCCCCCTGTCCCAATTGCCCGGTTTTTGTTATATGAGGTACATCTAAGTGTGGCCCAAGTTTCAAAGTTCTAAGATGAACCGTTTTCTCGGTATAGCGTTTATTCATAAGAGTACGGAATTACCTACTTTTGATAATTTTGGTTTTTTTTTTCCGGTACCCGTTAACCAATTTTGCTTTCCATAATTCAAAAGTGATAAAGAATGAGAGATATCAAAATGTATTCCACGTTTGAAACATCTCAGTTGTAGCGTTTTCTTTGAATGATTCATTTCTTAAAGTTCAGATATGTTTTTGTCATTTTTGTGGCCCATGGTCATACCAAATTTAGCCCCTTGTGGTTTTGGACGCAAGAATATTTATAATGGGTTAATAGCATGTTAATTTCAAGTTTGTACAAATTACCACGCCTTGGTAATTACGCGTTTTGTTTATCATCCAAATTTTGATTTCTCCGGTCCCTGTTACCCGATTTTGGTTTTGAAAGCAAAAGGCACTGCGTCCTGAAATACACCTAAGTGTGGTCCAAGTTTCATAGTTCTAAGATTTACCGTTTTCTCTGTAGGCTAAAGAACTCTCCGCGGAGAGAACTGCACACCCACCCACCCACCAACCCACCCACCCAACCACCATCCACCAGCCACCAGCCACCAGCCAGCCTTAAGGAATTTGACGATGTTGAGAGCCTTTTTTAACACAGAACGAGTTGTCGGATCGGGTTGATTTTTTTTTTGGTATGTCATGGACCACATACCAGGTCATATACCGAGTTTCAAGATTGTAACTCTTTCGGGGCGGCGTGTCAGATAGCTGAAAACCCCCCAACTCTTGTAGGTGTATAAATAGGGCCGGAGTTCAGTGTCGCCTAGCGGATCGCATCGCTTGTCTGCCGGGCGACGACCGTTCGCCCTAGATCTATTTGGCTATTTTCTATCAATTTTGACCAATTTAAGGAACTTTTCTTGTATATTTTCTATTTTCTATCATTTTAAACCGATTTAAAGGAACTTTTTTATTTTAGACACAATTTTAAATAATTACCCACCATCCTACCAAACTACCAAAAAAACACAAATTTTATAAAAAAAACACAAATTAGGCCTATTTTTTTTTTTTTTTTTTTTAATTAAAAAACAGTATTTGGATAGCATTATTTTAATTCCAAAGCATAATTTACCATTATTAAGTGAAAATTATGTAAAAGGCTAAACAAAAAAAAATCAGCAATTTACACATTTAATCACGTTTTGCTCTTTTCTAGGCAAAAAACTTTTTAACCCTAAGTCCCTTTTCCTATTCCGCATCACATTTACGTATGTTATTATCCTCTGGGCTTTTTTCGGAATTAGATTCGGAGTTATCCTACGCTTATCCCATTATCCTACGCTTATCCCATCTATTTCTGCCTATCCCAGGATAACTGTGTACATGAATGGGGCATGCTTCCCACGAGAAAATCAATTCAATCCTGGAATAAACAAATCCACCATGATTTTATTAAATTATTAAATATATCGAGAATTATTGTAGGATGTAAAACATGTATGATATAAAAAGGAACAATTTACAATCTGCTTATTTTGTTAGTATATCAGATTTGAATACATCCATGCATTAAACTAAATGTACAAGAGATGATAACATGTACGGACGTCAGCAAGTGCAACATGGCGTGTCATCCAACGTGAATTATCATATTACCCAAAAGGGAACGCACGATCCAGGGCGCAGCAAAATTACGGCTCACAAGTGCAACATGGCTGCCCATTCAACTGTATTTCATATCTATCCACAAGAAAGAAACGATCCAGCGCGAAGCAACTTACAACGTCGCAAGTGCAACATGGCGTTCATTCAACGTGAATTATCAAAACTATCCACAAGGAACGCCTCCAGCGCGCAGTAACATGACGGACTCACAATGCAACAGGGGCGTGCATCTCAACTGAATTATCAATCTATCCACAAGGAACGCACGATCCAGCCCAGTAACATTTACGGGACCCCGCAAGTGAAAACCATGGCGTGTCATTCAACTGTATTTCATATCTATCCAAAAGGGGAAGCACGTCCGCGCGCGCTAACATGAAAGCTCAAAGTGCAAAGGGCGTGTCATCTCAACTGAATTATATATCTACCAAAAGGGAAACCACATCCACGCGCAGCACATTTACAGACGTCGCAAGTGCAACATGGCGTGTCCCCCCAAGTGAATTATCAATTATCCCAAGGAACGCACGTCCGCGCGCACTAACATTACAACGTCAGCAATTGAACTGGCGTGTCATCTCAAGTAAATTTTAAATCTTCCACAAAGGAACCACGATCCACGCGCACTAACTGTAGGAGTCACAAGTGCAACATGGCGTTTTCAACGTAAATTTATCATATTACCCCAAAAGGAAAACCCACGATCCAGCGCGAGCTAACATGTCGAGTCCGCAATGCAACATGGCGTGTCATTCAAGGATATTATCATATCTATCCCAAAAGGGAAAGCACGATCCACGCGCAGCTAACTGACGACGCCCCAGAAAGTGAAACTGGCTTTTTCCTCAAAGTTATTATCATATCTACCCACAAGGAACCCCGATCCGCGCGCAGCAACAGTACGACTCACAAAGTGCACCATGGGTGTCATCTCCCAAACGTGAATTATCATATTATCCACAAGGAACGCACGATCCAGCCGCAGCAAACTGTACGACGTCCAATAAAACATGGCGGTCCCCCTCAAATGTTTTATCAATTTTCCAAAAGGGAAAACGCACGATCCAGCGCGCACTAACATGTCAGACGCCCAGCAAGTGCACATGGCGTGTCATCTCAACTAAATTTTATCAATCTTTTTCCAAAAGGGGAACGCACGATCCCCCCAAAACTAAATGACGACGTCCAAGTGCAACATGGCGTGTCTCTCAACTGAATTATCTATCATCCACAAGGAACGACACCCAGCGCGCAGCTAACATGTAGGAGGGGCGCAAGTGAACAGGCGTGTCATCTCAACGTGGGATTTTCAATCTATCCAAAAGGGGAACGCCGATCCAGACGGCGCAAAAACATGTACAGCGTCAGAATTGCAACATGGCGTGTCATCTTCAACGTGTATATCATATCTATCCACAAGGAACGCACGATCCAGCGCGCAGCTAACATGTACAGACGTCAGGCAAGTGCAACATGCGTGTCATCTCACGTGATATTACTATATCATCCACAAGGAACGCACGATCCAGCGCGCAGCTAACATGTACAGACGTCAGCAAGTGCAACATGGCGTGTCATCTCAACGTGATATATCATATCTATCCACAAGGAACGCACGATCCAGCGCGCAGCTAACATGTACAGACGTCAGCAAGTGCAACATGGCGTGTCATCTCAACGTGATATTATCATATCTATCCACAAGGAACGCACGATCCAGCGCGCAGCTAACATGTACAGACGTCAGCAGTGCAACATGGCGTGTCATCTCAACGTGATATTATCATATCTATCCACAAGGAACGCACGATCCAGCGCGCAGCTAACATGTACGACGTCAGCAAGTGCAACATGGCGTGTCATCTCAACGTGAGATTATCATATCTATCCACAAGGAACGCACGATCCAGCGCGCAGCTAACATGTACAGACGTCAGCAAGTGCAACATGGCGTGTCATCTCAACGTGATATTATCATATCTATCCACAAGGAACGCACGATCCAGCGCGCAGCTAACATGTACGACGTCAGCAAGTGCAACATGGCGTGTCATCTCAACGTGATATTATCATATCTATCCACAAGGAACGCACGATCCAGCGCGCAGCTAACATGTACAGACGTCAGCAAGTGCAACATGGCGTGTCATCTCAACGTGATATTATCATATCTATCCACAAGGAACGCACGATCCAGCGCGCAGCTAACATGTACGACGTCAGCAAGTGCAACATGGCGTGTCATCTCAACGTGATATTATCATATCTATCCACAAGGAACGCACGATCCAGCGCGCAGCTAACATGTACAACAACGTCAGCAAGTGCAACATGGCGTGTCATCTCAAACGTGATATTATCATATCTATCCACAAGGAACGCACGATCCAGCGCGCAGCTAACATGTAAAGACGTCAGCAAGTGCAACATGGCGTGTCATCTCAACGTGAATTATCATATCTACCCAAAAGGAACGCACGACCACGCGCAGCTAACTTTAAAAGACGTCAGCAAGTGCAACTGGCGTGCCCATCTCAACGTGATATTATCATATCTATCCAAAAGGGAACGCACGATCCAGCGCGCAGCTAAATGTACAGAGTGCAAGGGCCGGGCTTCACTAATTTAATTTAATCACCAAAAAGGAACGCCCCACCGGGGCCCCTAAATGTACGACGTCCAAGGAAACAGGGCGTGTCATCTAACTGAATTTCATATCTATCCACAAGGCGCACGATCCGCGCGCACTAATTCAGAGTGCAATGCCTTTCGGTATTTTCAACGGAAACAACACCCGGGGCCCCCAGTAAAGCCCCGATCAAAAGTGAAACCACGTGTTCTCAACGTAAAACAACATCCCGGGGCGCACATCAGCGCGCGCAACATGCGGCTCACAAGTGAACATCTTCACCAAACGGAATTTTACATACATACAGAACCACAATCCACCCGCGCACTAACTGTAACTCACAAGGAACCTTTCACCCAACTGAATTTCACACCCAAAAGGCGCCACCCCACGGACTAACAGAACGACGCCCGCGGGCCAACATGGGTCACCAAGTGAATTTTCTTTAAATTTTTTATACAAAAGACAATCCGGCAGCCAGAAACAGAGTACGTAAACACTGTACCAAGGGAAAATTATACAAATCCACAAAAACGCACGTCCAGGGGGCCCTAACATGTCGACGCAGAAAAGTGCAACTGGCTTTCATCTCAACGTGAATTATCAAATTTTCCCAGAACGCACGATCCGCGCCCTCAGTAAAGTAGAAAGTGCAATGGCGGTCATCTCAACGGTTTTATTTCTACCACAAAGACGCCCCAGCCGCAGCTAACATTACGACGTCGAAAGTGCAACAGGGCGTGCATCTCAACGTGAGTATCATATCTATCCAAAAGGGAAACGCACGATCCAGCGCGCACCCTAACAGTACGACGTCGCAGTAAACATGGCGTGCCCTCTCAACGTAAATTTATCATTCTACCCAAAAGGAAACGCCGTCCAGCGCGCAGCTAACATGTACGGACGTCAAAGTGCAACATGGCTTCATCTCAACGTGATATTACATATCTATCCAAAGGGAAACGCAGATCCAGCCCAGCTAACATTACGGACTCACAAGGAAAACATGGCGTGTCACTCAACGTGAATTTTATCATATCTATCACAAGAACCACGATCCAGCGCGCGCTACATTACGACGTCAGAAAGTAAACATCGTGTCATCTCAACGTGAAATTATCTATCTATCCAAAAGGGAAACGCACGATCCACGGGGGGAAAACAAACAGAACGGCGTGAAATCAACGGGGTTCTTTTCTCAACGGAAAAAATTCACCAAAAGGAACGCCGCCCCGGCGGTAACTTACAGAGTAAAATTAAACAGGCGGCCCACTCCACTAATTACAAACCCCCAAAGGAAACATGCGGAAACTAACTGTAAACTACAATCAACGGCGGCACCCAAAGGGAATTTACATTCTATCCCCAAGGAAACGCACTTCCGGGCCCAACAAACAACCCCGTCAGCGGCAACAGGGTTTCATCTCACGTGAAATTTCATCCAAAACCCAATCACCCGAGCTATTTTACCGCACATAACAGGGCGGTCACCAAGTGTTTTCTTCACCCCAAAAGGAACCCGATCCACCGGGCGCAACTTTACGCCGAAATGGCCAAACAGGGTGCATCTCAACTAAATATATATCTACCCACAAAACGCCCACGATCCAGCGCGCAGCTAACATGACGCGTCAGCAAGTGCAACTGGCGTGTCACCCAAACGGAATTATCTTCTATCCCAAAAACGCACGATCCACGCGCACTAACATGTACAACGTCGAAGTGCACATGGCGTGTCATCCAACGTAAATTTTATCATATCTATCCAAAGGGAACGCACGACCGCGCGCAGCAAACTTAAAAGACGTCACAAGTGCAACATGGCGTGTATCTCAACGTGATATTATCATTCTATCCACAAGGAACCACATCCCGCGCAGCTAAATGTACAACGTCCAAGTGAAACTCGTGATTAACATATTATAAAAACCCAAAAGGGAAAGCCGTCCACCCAGCAATGAAAAAGGGGGTCAAAAGGGGTTTCAACTTCGGCCCATCCAACGGGGAAAACTACTATACAAACGCACATCCACGGGGCACTAAAAATTACAACTCAAAAGGCCCAAAGGTTCACCAACTAATTACAACCCCACAAGGCACATGCGGCACTAACTTTAAACAAACGCACAAGGAACTGGCGTGCCTAACTAATTACATTTTTCACAAGGAAGCACATCCCGGATACATTCATTCAAAAGGAACATGCTTTCCCCCACTAACATTACGATCACCCACAGGGGCCATCCACCGAAAACAGTACCCCAGAAGGGCAACAGGCGGCACTACGGTAACTACATCAAAAGGCGGTCCACCCCAAAAAATTTACAACTCACAAGGCACATGGCGGCATTTTAACTTTTTAACAATCAGCCACGGGAACCACGATACCCAAAAAAACCCCAGGGGGGAGGAGGGAAAGGGGGTCATTCAACGGAAAATTACAACCCCACAAAACTCGTGGGCCCTAACATTTACACTCCAAGGAAACATGGCGGCACTAACTGAAATCCATCAAAAGGGGGAAACCCCGGGCCCAAAACTTTAAACCAAAAGGAAAAAGGGCGCCCACCAACTAATTACAACTTCCCAAGGACATGCGGCCTAACATTAAACCCACAGGAAAAATGGCGGTCATTCAACGTGAATTACATTCTTCCCAAAAAAGAACCCACCCACAACATGCCCAACTCACAGGCCAGCTTCTTAAACGTATATTACTTTCTTCCCAAAAGGAAACTCACCCACAAAGAAAACTCAGCGGCAACTGGGGGCTCCAAGTGAAATCTTCATCCACGGGAAACTTTCCCCCACAAAGACGACGTCACGGCAACAGGGGTGCCTCCAAGTGAATTATCTTCTTCCCAAGGAACCAACCCACCCAGAACAGTCCAGCGCAGAAAAGTACAGGCGTGCATTCAACTGTTTATCTACTATAAAAACCACTTTCCACCCGCAGAACAGCGCGCAGCAATAACGGCCCGTGCATTCAACTGTTTTCATATTACCCACAAAAGACGTCCACGCGCCCCAAATTACGCCCGTCAGAAAATGCAACATGGCGTGTCATCCCCAACGTAAATTTTATCATATCTACCCACAAGCCCCGAATCCACGCGCAGCAAACTGAAACACGTAAAGAAAGTGCAACGGGCGTGTCATCTCAACGTAAATTATCTATCACCAAAGGGAAACGCACGACCCCGCGCGCAGCTAAATTACGGACGTCAGCAAGTGCAACATGGCGTGTCATCTCAACGTGAGATTATCATATCTATCCACAAGGAACGCACGATCCAGCGCGCAGCTTTATAATAAAGCGTTAATTAAAATAAAACAATTATTTTAATAGTAATTGCTGTAGATATGGCATGAAATTAGCAAATTAAGTATGTAAATAGTAATTATAAGAGTTGTGTAATTGAAATTGTCATCAAAGTTTTCACCGACGGGGGTTCGAACCCAGAACATGCTGCTCATGCTGCTCTATGCACCGATGCACTTTACCACTTTTTATCTGTTTGTCGTAATAAGAACGCCGGCTGCATGTAGTGTACGCATTAGCTTCCACCGTGAGACATGCAGGGGTCGCATGAACAGAACAAAACTATAATTAATAATAAAACAATTCACAGCTGAATTCAACACTCATCTATACACCGTATTGTTAATGTATGTCGATACGTTGCATAATTGTAGGGCCTATCTTATGAGATTTCTTTTTTCATATCATGAAGATGGAAAAGGGCTACGTGTAGTTGTTTACATAAATAAATTAAGAGTTTTAATGAACTAAACTGAGAGACCAACAGCTACTAATAAAAGTAGTAACTATCCCTAAATCAAAGGGGGGCACATACAATACCAATACCAGAATCCAGCCCCGACCGGGGTTTCAACCCAGGTCTCATTTGCAGGGCGGGCGTTTTATGAAGAGAGCTCATTATAACAGGTTCAAAATTTCGTCAACCAACTTCAGTCACATTACTTTATAAATAAAATAAATAAGTTATATAAAAATAAAGGCTCCTATGATATTATAGAATTTGGCCTTAAATTGATTATAGGAAGAAAAATTTAGAATCTGCCAAAAAACGAAATTGATTGGTTTACGACAAATGTAGAATATCTACTGTGATAGGACGTTCATTTACAGGAATAAAAACGCGTCGAACATCAAAAAATTATTGAGTCCTCCATGATCCTCCCAAAAAAATGGTCAAACTTGGTAATTTTCGAACTAGGTCCAATCTTCAAAAATCTCCCATAAGAAATAACATGGGGACGATCTTTATAACCCGTGACTTTGGAGGATTTTTCCCGAAACATATTGGCCATTATTGACGTACTCTACATCTTTTTCTGTAAATCTTCTATATTTTGTTTTTGGATGAGCGAAGCGAAGATTCCATTTCACTACACTGGAGAAAAAAATCCGGAATGTTTTTTTTTTTTTTTTTTTCTTTCTGTATTTTTGTCTGTCTGTTAACACGATTCCGGCTAAACCGATACTCCGATTGCGATGAAATTTTATGGAGGCCTTCGAAATCTTTGAACTAAGAACTGCCACGTTTTTGAGCGCAATCGAAAAATCATTTCTCATGAAAATCGCAATTTTACGATTTTGTTTTATTTTAAAAAAATTCTTTGACTTATGACACCTACATGGTTTATCCGATTGTGATGATTTTACACAGAACCTGAATTTTAAGAATTAATATATTCGTGTAAAATTTGTGCGTAATCGAATAATTATTTCTTATGAAAATTTCAATATTACGATTTTTTCTTTTTTAAAATTACGATTAACTAAAAAAAATAAGTTAATTTTTTATTTAATTTCATTTAATTTAAAAAAAATTTCAACAAAGTTCTGATTTTTTCACAGAACAACAGAAAATCCGCAAAAACACATGGCAGCTCAATTCACCAATTACGCTCATCCAACAACGCGGCGGGACTTAGGCGTATTCCTAGTGTAATTTGGGCAGGTGGTTCGGTCAAAATACGCTGGCTGATTACCATGAAGGTGTGTGATTTTGGAATGCATATTTTTGCGTGTTTGAGTGTAAATATGTGCACAGTTTCAAGACACATTGTTATATAAAGAGACATTTTAGATTGGTACGTTGCTCTAGTATCTATGCGGAACAAAAAATAAGCAGGTTAAAGCCGATTTTAGAAATGTTCCAAAACGCCAATTTTAGCAAATTTCTGGATCAAAAAATAAATAAATTCGTGTAAAATCACAGTTGCAGGATATCACTTTTTAAAAGGTCATTTTAGTCAAAGATTATGGGAAAATATTTTTTGGGGGTAATAGACCCTTGAATTTATAAATTATTATATGTGCATTATATTCTAGGAAAACCAACGGTTATCGATTATTTAATTTAGAGAAGCTTTAAAAAGAGTGGCAAAATAAATAAATACATTCGTAATTAGAGTCTGTTATCAGTCAAATTAACGGATTTTCAGTAAGGGACTTTAGGCCAGGCCATAGCCACGCTGTCGTCTCCGACGAGCGAACAATGGCAAACAAATAGATATGCTGTAGTATGTGAAACTGATTGGAAATCAATAAGAAGCAATTTAACATGTTTTTTAAATTTAGATAAATCGATTATATTCAATTATCGATCGACCTTACAAACATCGATTATTAATTTAATATTTATCCAATTAAACTTTCAATATCGATTTTCAATAACTTAAGCATAAAATTGCAACATTTTATAAATTACAATTTTTAACATAATAATTGTATGGGTCACACCTTCCTTGTATTTGTGAACATAATTTGTACTCTACATTCGGTATTATTCAGAGTTTTGAAGTTATAATCAGTAAAATTAACGGATTTTCAGTAAAGGACTTGAATTTAAAGCAGGCCATAGCCAGCTGTCGTCTCCGACGAGCGAACAATGACAAACAAATAGATATGCTGAAGTATGTGAAACTGATTGGAAATCAATAAGAAGCAATTTAACATGCTTTTTTTAAATTTTTTAATCGATTATATTCAATTATCGATCGACCTTACAAACATCGATTATTAATTAAGCGAGCGAAGCGAGCGTTTCCATTTGACTCTGCCGGAAAAATTAGTCACTGGTTTTGTTTTTTTTTGTTTTTTTTTTGTTTGTTTGTTTGTTTGTTTGTTTGTTTTTTTTTGTATGTCTCGCCATAACGTTCGAACGGAGGCTCGGATCGAGTTGAAATTTTGACCATCCGCAAGCTTCGTTCTCGATTGAATGCCATTAGTTTTGTGGCAAAATCGTTCAAAAAGTTAAAAAGTTACATTAAAGTTAATCGAAAGTTTTTTTTTAAAACTAAACGGCGACAAAATCTGAGATAGCCAAATCATTTAGAATGTCCGTCCGGTCACGAATATGTTAATTTTATTTTGATCCGATAAGTAGTGTAGATGGAAATTACATTATAACAAAAGTAACGTTGCCATGGCAACGAAAAGATGCGCGAAGTTTCTAATGCACTGCCACCTAGAAGTAATCAAAATACTTTCGAGGAAGCAGTCTATTATTTGTCAACAAAGAGTTTAAATAGTTTTCCCAAGGAGTCAAGGTCCTCTAGATGGCGGTGGATTTCATCCACAAACAATGACATAATATAAGCTATATGTACGTCATTGTCCACAAAGTAAAGGTTTACTTACACACGGGTTTACCCAAATACCTTGGCAATAATAAATAATATTGGAAACATGGCCCTGTGGACAGCGAACGTCGCAAATTTTAAAATTTAAAAAAATGTGCAATGTGTGTCTAGCTATAGCACGTGCTCGCTTATCAACGCGTCCAACTGAGCGTTTCCTAGTTTATAAATTTATCCAATTAAAATTTTGAATATCGATTTTCAATATAACCATAAAACTATAACACTCATTTATAAATTACAATTAAAAAAAAATGGTTGGGTCACACCTTCCTCGTATTTGTGAACTAATTTGTACTCTACATTCGGTATTATTTAGTGTTTTGAAGTGATGAACAATGCTGCTAATAAATATTAGGCCTACAGTGTTGAGAGAATTATCACCTACGCTAAAGTACTGTCAATTCACCTCCCTTTATTAACGAATTCAAACACAAAACACTCTTTCAATTTCTAATTACTATTCATGTACTTAGCCGCCAGGTCTAACGTAATTTCCATATGTTCTGTTATTAATCAGGCGAGGGAGGGGTGTGGTGGGGGGAAGAGGGGGCTTGTATAATGCG
Organism: Sweltsa coloradensis; assembly: GCA_024449915.1. Taxonomy (NCBI): domain Eukaryota; kingdom Metazoa; phylum Arthropoda; class Insecta; order Plecoptera; family Chloroperlidae; genus Sweltsa; species Sweltsa coloradensis. The sequence continues at coordinate 13,781 of JAMZAV010003690.1, read as the reverse complement.
CAAACCGAACGAAGCCTAAAGATGGACGACGAGATAACAAAACACTGCTGCGTGGCGAACAGAACAGTGCGACTTTCTTCCCGCGCTTTTTCGCTTCTCTGACGTCACTGCTTAGCGCGACCGTGTGTGGGTTACGAGAGGGGTGTTTTGTGTAGGTCTGTCGGTCGGGTGTATGAGGAAATGTAGAAAAAGGAAGTAGTAATATATTAGGTGGAATATGAAGAAATGAGGGGCAATCAATTTTGAGGTGGTTCCGATTACTTTTCATCCAAATTTCTTCACAAAAGAATCATTAGCACATGCTCGATTTATTTCCGTACCAACATGGAGGTATTTGTTGAACAAGACAAAAGCTGTTTCAAGCAAGGAACAAGCATGCATGAAACAATGAGTAATGTTCGGTCTAAGTTAGGATAATCTATTGTGATGATAAGTCAGGTTGGAGGTCCAGAGGTTGCGTGGGGTTCAGATCTTCTCTGGAGATGAGAGTTAGTGAGAGGAGATGTCGCAGAGATGATAGAGGAGATATTATACAACTGACAGAACAGAATAATAACCTGGAGAACGAACGAATGCAAATAGCTAAATGCAACGTTTCGATGTCAAATTCACACTTTATCGGTTTGTAAACTGTACCAATTCTTGAAAAGTTTAACGTGGTTGGATAGACTTAGTTAAAATTTTAAAATAGAGAATGATTTTTAGTTTGATCATAATATTGTTTGAGAGTTACTACATCTTTGGCTTTAAATAAGTGTTAATGCAACTATATGATATAAAAAATGAGTAAAGGATTGATGCCTAGGTACTAAAATAACATAATATGTCAAGTAAAGGATGTGCATAATCACAAAACAAGAAGTACTACCGGTAATAAACTTTACCTAGAATGTATGCATAAAAGTAGCACACAAAAATCTATTTTCTATAGTGGAGTAAGGTTATACAATAGACTTCATGAAAACATAAGAAACGTAAACAATGTACATAAATTTAGAAAAGATTGTGTCAATTTTGTAAAATCAGAGTTTAAGGTATAGTGTAACACTAGTTTATGCAGCTAGTTCAATAGGCATTTTGATATTAAAAATGGTGATTTACTTGTTTATGCTATGGTGCTTATGTGCCACATCAATGTAAACATTGTGTTAAATGTATATTAATAGCTATATATAGCTAAATAAAGTTTACTACTACTACTACATGTGTTACATGCGTACTGTAATTCAAGAGGTCGCCACCGACACACCTAACTGTTAGTTGTTGTACAATTAGAAGCAAAGTGCTGAGATTACCCTAATAAAAATTGCCCCAAGTAATTATTCATCAACTATCTTCACACCTCGAAGCTAACTGAGAGCTAGCAGTCAGGTCTGGATCCGGTGTAAAATTATGCCCTGTGAAGTTCTGCCTGTGTAGGCAATACGATCATGTCAATTGTGTATTTAACAGCACAGAAAGCCAGCGGTTTAGCCGAGGTCGTTTAGCCGGTTCCCAAACAAACACCGAAGTTAAGCGACCTACGGGCGTGGTCAGGGGTAGAGTGGGTGACCGACCGTTATGCCCTGAAACACACGTATATACCGCTGGTTAGAGCAGATGGAGGGTACGAGAGCTAGCGTAACTGCTTCGTTCTCCTCGACGTCTGCTCGGCAGTCCGGGTTAGTGGAGGAATCTATATGACTGTCAAGGTTACACCGTCCTTTCGGATGGGACGTTAAGCCGTTGATCCCCTTGGTACTTTTCGAAAGGAGTAGGCTACGTGCCGGTACCGGGTTTCCCCTCCTCCCTTCTGTTCATACTTCGTCCTCATCTATCACAACTCATCGTCTCGAATAGCTAAAGTGCATTTATATGAGACGTTAAGCAATATCCAATGAAACCAATCAACAGCACAGAATCTAAGCGATACTCTTACATTGAAAAAGTTCAGCTTATCCTATAGCTTTATGGAAGATGTGAAGTATCCTACAAGACTAAGAGTTCTATCTGAGTGTTAAGAGGGTAGGTAACACCTGTGGTCGCAGCGCGTGCGAGAAGTGTGGTGTAGTAATAGTCCCATCAGGCTGCATGTTGATACTCCAAACCGCAGATGTTGAGTGCGGTTGTAGCTATGAGCGTTCACTGTTTAGACCCGGGGGCTAACATACTGCAGAGAACAGTATCCACACCATGCGCTCGCGGCACGCGAGACTTTCTGGGGCTGGAGCTGGGGAGGTCGCATACAGAAAGACGTTGGTTTGATTTCAGTTTTTGTAAGGCATTTTTTTTACTGTTTCCACAATGCAGTAAATCTTTTAGAAGCTATTCGTAATTATTTAATTTACGCATCTATTAAAATACTTAAAAGGGCTATTAGGTCAAAAAATATTTTTTTACCACATGATCTATAGCACAATACTACAATAAAATGGCAGTTTAAATAATTATATCTTGTAACAGTGATTTAACACGAATTTTTTAAAAAAATAACAAGAAATTTGCGAACATTGGTGTTTTGGGAAATTTCTTAAATCGGCTTTCACCTGCTTCTTTGTTGGTCCACATAGATAATAGAGCATAGAACCAATCTAAAATGCCCATTTTTTACATTGTGTCTTGAAACTGTGCCCAAATATACCCTCAAACACGCAAAAATATGCATTCCAAAATCACACCCCATCTTGGTAATCAGCATATTTTGACCGAACTACTTGCCTAAATTACAAAACAAAATATAGAGAATTTACAGAAAAGACTGTAGAGTAAGTCCATAATGGTTAATATTTTTTTTTGATCAAAATCCTCCAAGGTCACGGGGCATAAATTTCGTCCCCATGTTATTTCTTATGGGAGATTTTTGCCGATGGGACCTAGCTGGAAAAATGTCATGTTTGACCATTTTTGGGGAGGTCATGTTGGCCCCAATAATTTTTCTGTTAATTGCTAAATTCATTACTAGTAAGCCTAAATGAAATATATTTTTGGAGTTTAGCGGTTAAATACCCATTTAATTGGATGAGCGTAGCGAGCGAAGCGAAGATTCCATTCACTACACTGGAGAAAAAAATCCGGAATGTTTTTTTTTTTCTGTATTTTTGTGTGTCTGTTAACACGATTCCGGCTAAACCGTTACTCCAATTGCGATGAAATTTTATGGAGGCCTTCGAAATCTCTGAACTTAGAACTGCCACGTTTTTGAGCGCAATCGAAAAATTATTTCTCATGAAAATCGCAATTTTACGATTTTTTTCGATTTTAAAAAATCGCTTTAAACTAATGCTTTGTCCGATTTTAGATTTTTTCACAGAACCTTAATTTTATAAATTTATGTATTCCTGTGAAATTTGAGCGCAATCAAAAAACTATTTCTCATGAAAATCGAACTTTTACTTTTTTTTTATTTTTTAAAATAATTTTTTGACTTACAACACCTACATGCTTAACCCTATTGTAATAATTTTTTAACAGAACCTTAATTTTATAAATTAATATATTCGTGTAAAATATGTGCGCAATCGATTAATTATTTCTTATGAAAATTTTAATATTAAGATTTTTTCCTCTTTAAATTGCGATTTATTAAATAAATTTAAAATTTCAGTTAATTTTTTATTAAATTTAATTTAATTTAAAAAAAATCTTCAACTTAGTAATGATTTTTTCACAGAACAACAGAAAATCCACATAACACATGGCAACGAAATGCACCAATTACGCTCATCCAACAACGCGGCGGGACTTAAGCTTTTTCCCTAGCAATAATAAAACGTTACATAACAGGCTTATGTATTTTCTCCTAAAATGTACTAAAGTAAAGTGAAAAACAAAACAAATATTTCCATGAGGTTTATATAATAATTATGACCCTAGCCAAAAAATAAAAACCGAGAACAATGGAATTTCTGATTTACGAGAAATATTAAAAACAAGTAAAATTAACAAAAACAAAGCTACCTGAAGAATGCCGACCGTTGTTTTTAAGACAGTCTAAACGCAATTGAAAAATAGTATCAGTATTTCTATTTTGTAGGTTTTTATAAGTGACTTATAAAAACAAGACAACTGTTGTCTGTGAAGAAGGAGGGTTGGGGGGGGGGGGGTTGCAATAGACACGCAACTAAAAGATAATCTTGTATTCGCCAATAGACTAGTCTGAAAATAGCTTCAAATAGATATTATTCAGAACGCAGACAGGAAAAAGTAGGTTAGAGAATTCGCAAGCGCTTTCGTTTGATGAATTAGTACTCAAACCGATGCTAGATCGTCTACAATGCCTACTCTAATTCATTTCATTATCTTTAACAATGTGGGCTTTTCATTGATTTGCCGGGCTGCGAATGAAAGGGATTCGAGGAGGTAGTATCGACCATTTAGCATAGGTTAAAGATTTTCATGCAAAATATTCTTCCGGGAAAAAATTGAATGAGAAAAAATAAAGATTGCTGTGAAATTTGAAATGAATACGATTCTAAGGTTGACTCGAAAGTCTTGTTGATTCTGGCCGCGTGTAAAATCGTGTCCAGCCTGTTTGGTCCTTGTTTCCTACTTAAATATGCCTGGCTCTAGTTGGTCATTGTTCGCTCGTCGATGGTACGTGTCGGTGCCTGCTTTCAATTAAGAGGAAGGACTACCGCCAATATTAGAACCCCACGAAATAACCTTATTTTAGAAATAACTCACATAACACTACACAACAACGAAAAAGTGGATGTCCCATGTGGTTTGGAAGAACTATACCTGGCACCAAAGCTTTTTCAAATATTGTAACCAGTAATGATTTTAATGAAGATTTAAATCAAATGAATGTATTCCGTAATTAAAAACGCTACTGTTTACACTCTTTGAATACTTTCACATGCAGTGTGTAGTTCTGACGAAACTACGTGAGACCTAGTAGCCCTTTTTTCGATTTTACGTTACGGTTTGAGAGATATTTCTAAAATAAGGTTATTTCACGTGGTTCTAATATTGGTGGTGATGACTGAGTAGGTCGACTCTAAAGACGTTGTTTTATTTTAGAAGAAGAATAGTAGAGGAGAGGGTTAGATGGATTTTTACTACAAAAAGCAAAAAACAAACTACGTTAGTTCAATTACATGTATTTAAGTTGTTCCCCATAGACCCACGGTGCACACGCTATAGCCAGCTTGATTGATGCTACTTGCGCGCTCCTCACGGCAGAACCGGAAATCATCTGGCGGCCGAGTTAATGAAGCAAAGCAGCGTCTGCCACGCGATCTGTCGCTGCGGGGTGGAAGCTCGAGCGGTAGCGCACGCAGCCTGGCGCCGCGGGGAGGAACTACCCACAGAGACACGCGACTCTTAACCAACCTTTCTTGCCTGGCTGGCTAAGACGTTTTGCAACATTTGTTTAAGTGGGTATTTAAGTAATTTGAATAATTCATATGAGCACGCCGCTACACAAAGTACCAAAAAAGAATTTGTATTACGGTTTTTAGGGCAGTGGTAAACTCTATCTATAATTAATAGAAATATATTCAATGATTAAACTATTTGCAAAGTTGTGTTGATGATATCAGTAAACTTTTAATGATATCATAAAAACATTTTCTGCCTATAGGCAATGTAACAAAATAAATACATTTTTGTAGGATGCCTGCTGTAGGGTATACACATCAGATTCAACCGGTGTGACCCTCTTCAGTTGACTAACAAGGTATATTGCGGATAGGACAATTGTGAAGGGATGTCCGAGGACTATTTACAAGGACTCAATCCCTTGCATTCGCATTAACGACTGAGGAAAACCTCGGAAAAAACTTCAGTCAGGAATGCAAGTCTCGACGGGATTAGCCTATATAGGCTATACAATTATAACAGTTTTTTCAGGTTTTAACCGGATAAAATTCTTGTGTATAGTCTACAGAAAAAGTTTTATTTTTAATTATTGGTAGAAAGAATTTTAGGACATATCCAAAATAGAATTCTACATGGCAATTTAAAAAAACAAAAATAAACTTAATTCTGGGACTTTCATGATATTTTGGATCTACTCTTGAAAAACACCACCTTAATTGGGTATGGCAGGGCAGACAGTTTATATCTTATGTTTAATTGGGTATTAGAAACTTATTTAAATCGTTCTTGTGAACTCATCGCTTCACAAAATTAAAAAAATTAAAATTTGAATTAACGTTTTATAAGGCAGATGTAACCCCTGTACCCACATATAACAAAAACTTGTAAAAATACAGCCAAACCTTATACACTCAAAACACATTAGATCTAAATAAAGGGTCAAGCTCATCTACCCTTCCACATTTGCGCATTCTTCTTCTAAACGTACAGTGTACCGTCACAACATCCTTGAAAAGCTTGGCAAAGTAGAATTTACAACAGTTAATTTAAACGTAATAGTTCATTTCAATTCTTTTTTCTAATTAATTTTAACGTAATAGTCATGCAAATTCTATTTTTCCAAGCTTTTCAAGGATGTTGTTACGGGACACTATACGTTTATGAAAATTATAAGAATGCGCAAATGTGGAAGATAGATCTCATGTCTTTTGAGTGTGCAAGGTTTGGCTGTATTTTTACAAGTTTTTGTTATGTGTGGGATCTCATTACTTTTTCAAGTTCCATTGCAAAATTATTTGTTATTAAAATATGTAATAATTGTGTCAAAGTCAATTTAATTGGCAAGGTTTTACCAATTAACAATAGAATATAAAATATCTAGTCGCCCAAAGACTTGTTTTTTGTACACATTGTAGGCAATCGTTGTCAAGTAACTATAGTTACTTGTTGATAATATACCTGTATAATATAGTCTAAGGACGTGTCTGATTGCTTGAAAAACGTGGCTCAGTCTAATTCACATTCTCAGTTTTACGTCATCAATAATCGGTGACGTCAGAAGCAATGTACGAAGGGTTCAGATCGAGACTGAGAACGGGAATGAAACCAAGTAACGAAATAACCACACTCGTTTTCATTCTTATTACTAAAAAAAATGGCGGCCTCGGGAGACGATCAAACTAAAACACTTTCAAATCACGTTGAGTAACCAAATTAGTTATTAAATGTAATAATTAATATAGTAATTAATAGAACAGAGTCAAATTTGATATGGAAACGTTATGTAAACACTTAAAAGTACTGTTAAGATCGCAATCAGTCGGCCACCTGCATGTGTCAACTCCACGGCTGTTCGTCTGTTTGTTTTGATGTTGATAGCATTGTTGATACTCCCATCAAGAAACGACCGAAAGTTACACTTCTAGTAATGAGACCGACACTGAGAATGAGAATGAGAATGAGAATGAGACTGAGACTGAGAACATAGTTCAGACACCTCCTTATATTATTTATATTGCTTTATACAATTCCAAGTGATTAACATATTCAAATGCATGTTTCGAATTTAATGGTCAAACGTAAAGTAAAGAATAGTGAATATTCCACTTCCTATTTTATAGTTTATTTAAATTGTTAAATAATATGTCTTAATAGTCACTGCACTTTTTTTATTTAAAAAAAATGTAATTTGTGTAATTTAAACAAGAAGTAAATTGGACCCCCAGTTTGCGCGCCAAAAACGAGCGTGCGCCATCTTTGGACGGAACTACGTCATAACTGTGTTAAGTCAATACCTATTAGAAACTAAATGTACGTATATTTGTACATATTTACATACAGACGGCGGTGCTCGCCCATCCGCTCCATCCGCTCAACAACAAACAAAACTCCACAGCCACTTAAACGATGTACATTTTCACCAATTTTTCTTTTTCTTTTTTTGTATGTGACAGGAGATTTCGCTAGATCAATGTGATAAAGAATTACGAGCATTTTGTCTTGAATTTTTGCACAGCCTAGGACTATCATGCTATTCTTTATCTACAAAAGGCTTTAATAATTAGTGATCAAAGTAAGGTTTTTGTGCGGGATGTGTGTCAGAACACGGAAGTGCAGATTAGGGTTGGCAAGCTAAGCCAAGGGCTTGTCAAGTGAGTAATTTTAGTATTCACATACCAAGGTCTATATCCCACAGGATCGATTGGCCTATACTGTTGTATTATAAATAAATTTCTACGCCTAGGCCTAGACCTAGGACTGTTTCAGATTTGTTTTTTGATTGCAATGTCAACTTTTCTCGTTTTCTGGCTAGGCGTTAAATGTAAAATGTCCGCCATCTGTTTACATTACCGTAGGCTACGCTAGGCGCTGCTTTGTTTAAAACACCGCCGTCTCGATGTATGTATGTATGTGTATCCAGACGGCGTTGGTTTAACACAGTTCTGACGTCATAGCCGTTTTTGCCGCTCTTAAAATATTTAAAAAATACTGTTTTAAAAACGGCTATGAATTATTGGATTATTATTTCACGGAAAAACAAAGTACATAATGACATTTTTTATTTATCGGGTTGTTTCGTAGCGGCGGTAGTGATATCTTTCTGTCGACGTTTCGACCATCAGGTCGAAACGTCTAACAGATGAAAACCACATTCACGGGGAAATAAAGGTTTTGGAAAATGCATTCCTCCAGAATGGATATTCACCAAAAACCATTAAACAAGCATTTTCAAGGAAAGCCAAGATGAGGGAAGAAATGAAAGACTCAGCTGAAACAGTGTCTATAGCAGTGCTGCCATTTGTTCACAAGACCACCGACAGAATAAGTAGGTTACTGAGAAAAAAGAACATCAAGACAAGTTTCTCTACAGATAGGAAAATAAGCTCTTTCATTCGAACCGTTAAGGATTCTAATAAATTTGACAGTCGTGGAATTTACAAGGTACCATGTGAATGTGGAGATGTGTATATTGGAGAGACCGGGAGAAAAATATCAACCAGATTAAAGGAGCATGCACGACACATACGACTGGGTTTAGCAGCAAAGGCAATTCGAGATGATAGAGGAGTAAATGATTTGCAAAGACATCAACGCCTGTCTGCTGTAGCTGATCACGCTTTAGAATTGGATCATAAAATTCAATTTGATCAAACGTCTGTTTTGTTCAAGGTAGATTCAAACAGTGCCACGAGTAGTTAGTGAGGCAATAGAAATTAAAAAAACATCCCAACAACTTCAACAGGGATCACTGTTTTGTCCTCAGCCATGCTGGATCCTGTTCTAAAGTCATCACTAAACTAGAAACAATACAGTGTAAAGAAATCAACCCTATTGAGGAAGTTATCATAGATCCAGTCCAAGGGATTGTGCGGTTCAAGAGGAAGATGTCTGGGGTGGAAGACTACGAAATAGGAAAGTTGTCTAGCAAATGATAATCTGACAGTGAATTTAGGAAGCTTATTTAGGAGGTTAACCAATCAAAAAACATTAATAGTAACAATAGGGGAAAAAACAATAACAAGAAACAAGAGGAATTTCACAAACTTCATATCATATTTGTCCTGAAGAAGAAGACAACATGGTCTTCGAAACGTCGACAGAAAGATATCACTACCGCCGCTACGAAACAACCCGATAAATAAAAAATGTCATCAACGGGTAGCGAGACATTAAAAAGTTTTATTTTTAAAGTACATAATATTTGTAATCGGAACGAAATACTTCTTCTTAAAAAATCTATTAGTACAGTATTTGACGGAAGTGGAATATTCCCTATTTAGAACAAAAATCAGGCACTCTTCGCAATGAGTATCTTTCTTCTGGAGCTCTGTGTGTCTTCAAGTGTGTGGCGCACTACGTATTCTTGTAATGGCGTCCCTTTGATTGTTGGCGTTGTTTTGATTTATGGTTTGTTTCGATTTATTTCCGTCTATCATTTCGAGTATAAAAATGTTGAACACACTATAAGGTACGTCTTAATACTTTTATAACTAGTAGCTATATGCATTTAGCTCTAGGGTAGGGCCTTGGATATACTGCGTGAAGCGAGCCCTTTGCTAACCACTTGGACAGCTCACTCCAAGGTGTCTTGGACGTAGGGCCTAGACTTAACTAGGCTCCCATACGAAAATGTCCTTGCATTGCCCTGCGTGGGATATTTTGCTTTTGTCTAGGATTAAATTGTTCCAACGTTGATGCGTTGACATAATACGCAGTACTATGAAACCTCAAATCATCCATTAAAATAAGTTTAATAGCCCCCCCCCCCCTCCGTAATCCTAAACCCCCATCTAGAGCTCAACAGCGACTTGACGAACAGTGGCCTAATACAACGACACAAACTGGTTAATTGGCCTAGAGTGAACTAAAAAATTAGTATGATAGTTTTGTTTAAAAACTTTGCGTTTTCTGTACAAACTTACATAAAAGCATCGATCTAATATTACGTTAGCCTACATTAAATTTATTTATGAAGGCATTTTTCACAGGTTACAGGCTTCTAGTAGGCCTAGCTCCCAAAACCAGTGCTATCTTACGCAGCAAAAATATGGAATGAAATATCTTTAAAGAAAATACTATGTGTAGGTTAAGACCTAGGTATGTTTATTATCGCACTACACAGTAAACTATGTCTATACTATGATATCCGGTTGTAAGCAAATTCTCTTCCCAAATCACGTAACCAACCAAATGAAACTCTTAGACCTAAACTCTCGGCATCGATCATCATAGGCCTATTATTTGTTATGTTGTTGGCCAGGCCATAGAGAAATAACCGGGGAAGAGTGGAAACACAATGTTAAATAGCGGGAACCGCAAAAATTAGTTAAGAAGTTCGGAAGATTAATTCATAGAAAGCAGCACCAACATTAATATGACATCGTGCCGACTTGGCTAACCTTTCCCCTCTCTGTCTAGCGTGGCGCGCGCACCATGCTAACCCGTCTCAGTATGCGCGCGCATCACATAATGTCTGCCGCTCAGTTCAAAGAAATAGTTAACCTTATTGACTGAGGAAATAAAATAAAAAACCTTCAAAACCTTAACGTTTCTAATAAAATATAAATTACTTTTACCCGGAAAGTAGTTCTATTAACTATTATTAAAAAATAAACAAAAAATACCTCCAAAACCTTTAACGTTACTATTTAAAATATAAATTACTTTTACCCGGAAATACCTTCTAAATCTTTAACATTTCTATTAAAAAAAAAAAAAATACCTTCTAAATCTTTAACATTTCTATTAAAAAAAAAAAAAACATTGTTGGGGGTTTGAACCAGCGCAGAGCGAACCCTACCTTAGCAATCCCATCTGTTACCACCCTGCTACGGCGCACTGTGTACGTTGTCCGCCTATAAACGTATATAGTGCATCGCAAGCGAGCGTGGAGCGCGCGGTGGTGGGGAAGGTTAGCAAAGTCGGCCTTTAGATTCAACCCACCAACATCTTTAGTGTCGCGATCTATGAATGACTCTTCCAACTATCAAGTAACAACTAGCGCAACCTAGCGACTACTGCTTGGACTATGTAGGCTTTTCGTGGCGCCGGTGGGGGATTTCCGTTTTATTTCATGGTTTTGTTCATGTAATTGAAAGAAATGTTAAAAGTGCGTGAAGAGAGTATCCACTAACACTTTTATTATTTCTTTCAACGACTTCTGGGACTTTGGAGACCTATTGGGACATTAAATGTTCATCAATACAATATCCGATATTGCAAACACCACCACTAGGCCTAGGTCTAGGCCAAGGCCTGCTTGCTGGAGCCAGTTCTTTTATCAGTACACACGCGTTTTATTCTGAACTAACGAGTATTTACGAATGCACTTGGCGCTGCAAGAGTGGTTTTATAAACTCTCAAACAACTCAAAACTTTGATTTTGGCACTAAAAAAACGAGAAACAACACAATAGCAAAGACTGACAGCAGGCTGGAACTGAACCGAAAAAAGAAATGCATATCACTGCCTTCTCGGCGCTCGCGGTAAACATCACCGTTACCATGGTTACAGTCTTCGATGGTGCTGCTTTCTGTGAATTAATCTTCCGAACTTCTTGGTAAACACGGTAGCTCGATGGTTCCCGCTCGGCTATGCTTGTTACCACCCCGTGGGCCAGGCCTCTCACAAAGGCTGCACTAGGCTTTACTCATGTATTTAGTGTCTGGAAAGGACTCAGAGTTAGGTTTGAAGATGATTAAGCCAAAACCTGAGTGGGAATCTTTCTTTCATAAAACAAAATAGTTTTGACGTAATTACTTGGCTATAGGCCTAGCTGAGACCTAGGCGCTTTGCCCACTAGGGCCTAGCCGACTCCGCTCACGGCAGCCGTTTAAGTCCAATATTGTCAACACGCGCCCTAGGCATGCTATGCCGTGATGACATATGGCATGGGCATAGGTATTGGGTAGGCATTGGTTTGAAATCTTTGTTTTACAATTCTTTGATAACTGTCCTACGCTATAGTGTAATGAACAATGAGTATCCAGTACCGGTACACTCCATTTTGGTTAGTTTTGGGATTTTTTTAACTCAAATTTGCAACTAGATATCAACGTTGAAATTAATGTGAACGCGCAGGTGAATTTGGTTTTATCGTACGATGAACGGTTTGGTGGGAATTTTTAAAATTAAAATCCTTGTTTTGGATTTCCCATTTTTCAAGTTTTGGACTTATGTCTTGCAATGGAATTTTATAAGGCTTATTTTTCGCAACCAATTGCAGATATCAATATAAAAGTACTTTATTAACCTCCATGCAAAATTTGGTAATAAGATTATCAACCATTCAGCAGAAATCATCAACACCTGAGTGCGCGTATTTCAGTTGGGCCAAGCTCCCCTCCTAAATATGACATTTAAATACTAAGGCACTTCCAACAAGAAAGATATCTCAATGGGACAACGTAATATATTTAATATAAATCTTAATTCATACTCGGCATCTCGATCAAGAACAAGATCAGAAAGCATATAGGAAACGAATTATACTTTGAATTGTTCTTTGAAGATCTGTTGAATAAGAACTTCTCATTTCATTTCATTTCATTTCATTTCATTTCATTTATTCATCCACAATCTTACAATCATAATAATATCAAAAAAATTATTACAAAAACAAAATTATAGTGGAGCCTATTTAAAGGCATATTGAATGATCAGTCAATTTAAATCAACAAATAAATTAAACAATCTTAAAACAATACAAAGCAACTTAAACAGTAACAAATAAACAAGCTTCTTACACATATAAATAAATAATATTACTAAGTGGTTATGAATCAAAACTTATCCATTAAATATTCATTAATACTATAGTAGGCTTTAGCGATAAGAAATGATTTTAAGCTACATTTAAAGGAACGTAATTCCTCTAATTGGTACTCCCGTATTATGCTTGTATTTCATTTTAATCTTCAATATATAATATGAAAAAATTACATCGTTTCTTGGCATACAACTATCTGATACTGGCATCAATGCCAAGTCTTTCAATTTTTGTTTGGAGGTATGATTTAAAATTGCACATTCTTACAGATATTAATGTTGCCCATACTCCTCAAGCCATGGATCGAAATAGGATGGCAGTGACACAGGCAACAAAAGTATTGTGCTCGAGCTAGTTTTAAGTAACTCTAACTCTGATACCTTGTTTTTATTTCCACAAGGGTATGACACATTCATACAGTCTACGCCAAGCTCCGAACAAGAGATCTTGTAGCCTCGAATACAATCATGGAAGAATGGGAATTTTAAAGAGATATCAAGGAAGAACCAGAAGATGTGTCACCACCACAAGTTTGGGACACAGACCTCCAGTCTACACCATGCTCAGAAGTGAGACAGCACGCAATCTCTGACGCCATATGAAGAAGAATCGGAGAAAGGATATATCAAGGAAGAACCAGAAGATGTGTTCCACCAAAAGTTTGGGACACAGACCTCCAGACTACTCCTTGATCAAAGTGAGACAGCACGCC